>JALLBC010001582.1:0-12799 GCA_036939775.1 Skeletonema grethae | reverse complement strand
TGACAGTGGCTATTGCAGCCACATCGCTCCACATGTTCATCCAACCTTCTGTCGATGCATTCGGCGTCACACCAATACTATCTCGTCGATGCGGTCAGACTCTTCTACACTCTGAAAATTCCGCCACAAGTGTGAGTGCAACCGTCAACAGTATTGTAGATAGTATTACAATAAATGATAAGATTGAGCTACGCGAGATCACACCTGACGAGCGTGGGAAGGGCGGTGTACAAGTTGCCGCTGATTGTAGCGGTATCAATGCATTGGAGGTTTTGGCACGTGTTCCACGCAACCTTATTCTGGCATCGACAGATATGTCACCGCGTATTATTGATGCAGTTGCGTCGGCGAGAAATATTACTTGGGCGACGGAGTTGACAGCTGTGACTTTGGCTGCGCTGCACCCTACCGAAGAAGATGTTGGCACTAATGATGTTGATTCTATGCAGATTAAACAAGCATGGATTCAATCCTGGAAAACGGGAGGATGGGGCAGTGCGGATGACTTGGGACCTGATATTGCTGGAGATGTTGTGGGGACATTGCTGACTACAGGTTCCGATAACGATCACAATATTTACGCAAAGTTTAGGATGCCATGCCATCCTGCATTGATGAATGCTTCGTTTGGTTTGGAGTTTTTGACAAAATGTACCGAGGAGGAAGCGCGAGCAGCATTGACTAAAAGGGGGTTCACCTACAGAAGTATGAGAGACGCACTGGAAGGATTGGTTTTAGAGTCCACTGAACGAACAAAGGGCACAAAGAGAGATAAACGGTGTTGGGATGTAGGTGATACTTTGGATAGAGTTTTGGCAAGGGCAACGACACTTCAGCTTGATGGTGATGAAACAAACATGTCTCATGTGATTGTACCAATCCACGAACATTTGGCACATTCATCAAATGCAAACAGTAAACTGGTATCCATTGATAATGAAGTGTTACTTGTTGCAACGAGAGACATTGAGGCAGGGGAATCTATCACACGTGATTATACATTGGCACCGAGGATTGATGGAGATGATGATGATGAATTGACACCCCTTCAATTGTTGCTTCAATTTGGTCTTCCACCAAGTGCTTGGCCGAAAGCAAAGGATGATGAGAGCAGCTCTAGTGATTGATGGAGGCAATGAGATGCGGAGAAGAATGATGAATATAATTCCCTAATTTATCCCCCTATAGTTCAGCCATCAGTAGTCGGCCGAGTACGTCCTTATCATAATTCGAGCATACTAATGATATAATAAGTCTTGCTTGATTACCAGCTGCAATCAAGTCTGAGCTAACGAATGCAAAACCCAATCGCTTTGCTTCTTTGTTTGCAGCAATAGAGAACTCAGTCTTCGATGATGTAACACGGCCTTGAGCAACGGAGTCATCGTCACCTTTGACAATCTTTGTTCCAGTCTTCATCTTTATTGGCGTAGATATCCCTTCCGATGACTTGGTATCACGTGTCCAGCGGCATGCGAATCGAAAGTAACTCCTAATTCGATTGTCTAGAAGCTTCAAGACAGGATCGCTGCCACGTAAAACAGCCAGTGCGTGGTTCTTGAGAGTGTTGCATTCTTCTTCACTCAGGCTTCTATCAGCTAGTGTTGTTGTGAAGGAAGTCAAAGCAGAAATAACTTCGGATTCAAGATCATCTCTGTTGAAGTGCTTCTTCCTCAAAACAGATGTCAATTCATTCCCTGCAACTCCGACCTCAGTGTTCAGTATTGACGAGCCAATTATATTGCACGCATGGAGGTTAAGAGCCGATGCAATGACACAGCGTCGTGCTTCATTTCGAATGCTGCTGATGCCATCAATATCGAGACTAAATAGCTCAGGCAGGGCGAGCTCACTCTTTGTAAACAAGATTCCATCGACGAAGCCACGCCTCTTTATAAAGTCCATCTTTTGCTCCAAATTGGATTGCATTGTTACATTATCCGCGCTTTCAAAGAGTCCCACAGTATTCTTGACCCATGCATGCGTTGAAGGTAGCATCTGCTGAAGTTCATTGATTGGTTTAGTACCGTAATCTCCGTAGGTCTTCTTGAAGTGACTTCGTTCATACTCATGACCAACTTCATGGATGTATGGAGCCAGCTGTGCAAACTTGAAATTCGAGACATCCATTTGACACAGCTCTGCTTTTTGAAGAACGAATGAAATTGATGCAACTGCAAACAAAAATTCAGTCTCAATTTCATACGGGATTGCGAGCGGTTCGTCGTCATTGTTGTCAAGAAGGCGGCTATTGAACGCCTCTAGACAAGTGAGTAGTTCACGTGTGCTTTCGGCACGGGAGGGTGCCTCCAAATAATTTGCCAGCAAATACCCGGATCGAATCAGCACTCGAATCACATCCGATGTGCAAGAAGTGTGGCCAATGTCATCATCATTGATGTGTGAGTGCAAGTCTTGTCGATTTGGCAACAGTGCCCGCATTTTGTCGTGTAACTCCTTCAGCAAGCCTTGGACTGGAACGTAATTATCTGTTGACATTTCTTGAGCTACACCAGAGAAGAATGCACGCTTCATATTCATTGCAATGCGCATTGGTAGGTCGGCGGGGCTAATGTCCTCTGAATTTGTCTGAGACGAAAATGTAGACATGAACTGATTTGGTGATATCTCTGATGATTGTGAATCCACTCCAACCCAAGAAAGTTTATCAAAATCAGCTGGATCAGTGACTAGGACTCTATGGATAAGAGCTCTGTTGGATGCAATTTCCTGAGGCAAAACATTAGAGGTACCTGTATCTCCAGTTGTGTCTTGAGCAACATCATCATTTGGCGTCAAGTCCGGTGTCATAGTTGATTCAATTTGTTTCGCATCGTTCGCATTCATCTCGTCTACTTCCTGCTTCAACAATTCCAATGCATTCGTCTCCGCAATTTCATTCTTGGCAACAATCTTCGCCTCCCTCACGACTTCCCGACCTTCGTCTGAGCCAATTAGTTTGTTGAGACTCAAGCGAATGCGTTTAATGTGCGACCGAGAGCCAGATTGCGACGCCTTGTGGCGAAGTCTCAGCTGCATCAGTGGATCATCTTTTTGAGTGCTGGTCTCAGAGGTGTAGTCAATGCCGGTCAAATCAGTCAAATATTGAAGCGTTTCAGATGAGGTAATGTATACTACCCAGCATTGCTGCAGCTGCGTGGAGAGACCAGCGAGGAGCTCCTCGAGGTCCATTTGCTTCCACCAATTGAAGAGAGTCGAGGACTTGGGGACGAGAGAGAGAGAATTCCGAATGAGGTTGTTAGTAAAAATGAAAGAGAGCGTTTAAAATTTTTCTACGCACGGCCACTGGAAGCTTACCTTGATGTATAATTCTCTAATCTTCATCAAAACATCAGCCGCTACAAGTGTAGGTGAGTAGAGTGCCGAGAGTGATTGCAACAATTCAGCTGCAGAATTGGCGAGTTGCTTCGTGCCACGTGCACATCGATCCCCATCTTCACTCTCAAAGTCGTCACCAAGCACATCAAATGGATGAACAGCGATCAAAAACAGTGTCAATAGCGCTCTCCCGAGCAGTGCCGGACTCGTTGAAAGGCTACTACTACTGATTGATGATTTTGATGGAGCAAAGTGAACGTCAATGATCGGAAGAAGACAGTCAATAATTGCTGTTGCTTTTTGTTGAATATCTGGTCGCCTCATTTGTAAAGTGAGCTCTTCAAAGGACAAGCAGCGGTTTGATTGCTTCCCATCTTGTGATGATGGCACATGGAATATCTGCAATAAATCATCCACCACTGTGCGCGTTGCCGTCGAGGCAGCATCACTTTCTCCAAATGACTCAACAAGTCGCCGTTTACAAATAGCAGTTCTCCATGCAACCCACTTCTGCAGCCTAGCCGCAGCTTCGTGCTGACTCAACTCAATATCGACACTTTCGCACTTCTTAAAGCCATACATATCTCGTACAACCTCTTGAATCACCCTTGCAGCCCTAACCTTCCTAGCCACCTCTTTAGCCCGTGCCAACTCCTCTTTAGCCTTGATGGCCTTCTCATTGGTAATCTTATTAGAGCGTCGTGTCGCCCGTTCAAACTTGCCATCTAGTGACTTCAATAGCTTCGCTCTCCGCTCATACCAAAGTAGCTTCCTCCGCTGCTCTGCTCGTTGCTTCTGCTCCTTGCGACAGGAACGTTGCTGCTTCTGCAACAAATATGACTCCACACGTTGAGACGCCTCTTTCGATTTTGCTTCAATGTTAGCTTCAACAGTCTGAACTCGTTGCGATAATTGATAATCTCGACGTTCCTTCGCTTGAAGAATAGAGTCTTTAGTGCGTGCTTTCTCGATCCGTTCCATGGTAACACCCTCTCTGCGTTGAATGGCCTTCTCCCGCTTCACCCGAAGACTCAACATGTGGAGCTGCTTATCAACCTCCAGCTGATCACGTCGCTCCTTCGCTTGAAGAATAGAATCTTCAGTCCTTGCTTTGATAACCTTCTCCAATGTGACACCCTCTTTGCGTTTGGTGGCTTCCAATTCCTTGGTTTTCATCTTGATGTCAATATTTTGGGCACGCTCTTCCATGATTCGCTCACGTTTGGTACGTGCACGTGCCAGGCGCTGTTGCAATGGGGAAAGGCCATCCAGCTCGAATTTTGTTGGCGATGAAGCAGGAGTTGAATGCGGTGAATGAGGGGGAGTGGCAAAGGATGATGTGTAACCACCATTTTGAGCTTCGTGTCGATCATCATGAAAGAGTGCGACGCCAACTGGTGATGATGTTGTGGCCGATGATGTCGAGGGGGTACCAGCGTCAGATGAATTATCTGACTTTCTAGGAGAGGAATTTGGCGTCGTTCCCGGCGAAAGAGACAGCTTATAGCGCCTCATCCGAATCCTGGTATCAATATTACTTGTTGGACGGGGTGGACTTCGTGGGGGCGTCGAGAAGAGTGATCGTGGTGTAGCGAGAGATGATTCTGAGCGCGGTGTCAGATAATCATTATCAGAGATGTTATTTTTGTCGAATGGTTCATCAGAATGTCGAGACGAATAACCACTTGTGGATGACGTGTCGTTGTTGCCATCGTCGCCTTGGGGATCGTTCGAGTTGGACGGGAACAAAGAGAAGATGTCCATATCTCCAGTATTCACAGAATTGAAGAGTATGATTGATGAACTTTGTGATTAATGCTGAGATGAATAATCTGGCTTCAAAACGTAGTAGACAGATTGCTTGTAAAGGTTAGCATTAACGTGTGATTTTGTTTCTATGCCGTAAGACTGGCATGTTGGAGTTCTTTTGGGTGCGTTGAAGCGGTATGTTTGCCATCAACAGAGCGAGGGGGATAATGTTCTGCCGCAAAATTTAGTGCGCACCTTTACATAGCGAAAGAATCGGAACCTATGAATTATGTATGATTGTGAAACGGGGGGAATGGCAGTTGTGTACGTGTCACAGTAGTGCCGATGACCACGGCCACTTAGAGACTTGCTTTCCGACTCAACGCACGACATCAAAACAAGATTCGTTTCTCCTCCGCTCTAACATTACCCATCATAAAATATCACCGCCAGCAGCGAGTATCTTAAATGGTGAGCGGCATCAAAGTTTGGTTATAAATGTCGTTCGTGCGTTGAGTGGCAGTATGATATATCATATGTAATGCCGCTCGATAACTTGTGCGATAAAAAAGTATCTCAAACAAGACCCAACGCGCATAGCCGCCAATGAGATAAGAAGTTTTCAAATTTCTGCTCTTTTCTGAGACAGACATTACCTGTACATATGTGCCACGCCGCGTAAATAATGGGTAATGTGAACTCTACCAATCAAAGGGGGTTCTCTCTGGCCAAACGCCAAACCACTGTTACACGCTACTTATCTACCACATAATATAATACTTAATATAGAACTGTCTTCGACTTAGAATAACTTTTCATCAGCACAATGGGTTTATTTGCTTTCAGCCGCAAGAAAAACGGTGACTCCAACGCCAGCACCAAGAGCACCGCCTCCCCCGCCGCCAAAAAGAAACAGTCGCCAAGCAAAAAGAAGAAGAAGAAGGTGCACTTCACCGACACCAAACCCATCGACCACTGCTATGAATTCGACTGGGAACTTGAAGGCGAGTATTGGTTCAGCAAGGCTGAATTAAAGGCCTTTAATGAGGTTCGTTTCGATGAGGCTGACGTGTTACGTAAGGAGCGCGGCATTCGGACACGAAGCCGCAATGACGCCGATGAGATTGAAGAGGAAGAGGATCGTAATATCTTTATCGGGGATGCCCTGACTAATGCACTTGATGATGACAATGATGGGCATGAAATTTCTTTGAGAGGAATTGAACACTTTGTGTGGCCCGTGTTACAGAAGGAGATGGTATCACGTAAAAAACAATTGAAGAAGGTGGTGATTGAGTGGCGCCTTCCTGTCAACCGTCGCAAGGACCCTAAAGGGTTGAAACTTGCGGAGGATGCCGCAAAACTCTCGGAGTGGGCACGAGAGGTGGCGCAAGAGAGAGGGATCAAGTATACGGAGATGAGGCGGGGCGGAATGTTGTTGAAAAATATGAGGAACATGAAAACAACAAGACGACTTTCCAGGACTGTGAAAAAAGGATTTAGTTTCAAAGATATGGGATCTTCAGCGAAGAATAATATCTATGGCTTTACTAAGAATTGAGGGAGATACTTGGAATGTTTAGTTCTGTTGCACAGAGGTGTTTACTGGTAGGTCAAAATACCACGTAGGGGGGTGGTCTGAATTATTGTAGGTGTATGCGTTTCCTGATATGTGTGTTGTTAAGTGATATTATAATGAAACGCATTGTATTATTTTTACGGCCTTTTCTGCAAATGAAAATCGAGAGCACCTGATGAATCCTTTTCATACACGTTATGTATTACGGTCGGTTACAAGTACACATTCCTCCCTCTCTGACTACACGGGGATACTAGAAATTCAACTTTTCTTATGCCGACTCTGCATCAAAATTCAACTCGGGATGTTTCGCCTCCCATTCAGCAATCTCATCTTCGTACAAAGCTGCAAACTCATCGATATGATTTTTGACATAGGCTGGATAAATCTTGTACGCAGTGAGCATAGCAAGTCCGGTGATAACATTACAAATCAAAACCGCATCATCACTCTTAGGCCAAATAGCTCCAATGACAGCAGCGGAGGAAAATGCAATTGTGAACATGACGGACAACTGAGAAGCCTCGTGAACGATAACCGGATGCGAGGCCTTTGCTTCACCTATCATGTCTACTTGATATCCTGTCACGACCGGGCGTCCGAGTATCCAAAACACTAAGAAGCCAAGGGCCAACCCACTGTTGAGAGCGGGGCCAAGATACAGTAGGAGTGTCTCTGGATCTTCAAGGTGATCCCATGCCAGAATTGTTAGCAATCCAAACACACCGGCAAAAATAATATCCAATGGTTTTGGCCAGTGTAGGGTCTTGCCCACTTTATATTGGGTATAATGGAGGAAAACGTTGAAAACTCCCACGCCAAAGGCTGCAGCGAACGCGTAAGTCACATTGTCGATCAACAGAAGGCACCAGATCCAAGCAAAATCCATCAGCTGGACGAAGAGATCAAACCCAGCTGGCACTTGAATTTGCTCTTCTTCCTGCATCTTCGTAACCGAAGGTCGCCGAGGTTGGATCAAGCTAGTTTCTTCGTTAAGCATTTCGTTGTTGGAAGAGGGAGATAGAATCAATAAACAATACCAAAAAGGATGAAGGGTGAGAGTGTTGATAAAACATCATATTTTTTTAGCAGCAAGCGGTGTGGATCCTTGTGGATCGCCATGTTGTATGTCACAAGCTATTTTCGTGGTAAAGGGAAGATGGGAGCGTGACGCGTGTCGTACTACATAATTCCGCTGTACAAGGTGCTTTCTTGCGACCCTTCTTTCTTCGGGTTACAAATGCCAACTCCCCACACGACCGCCACCACCTCGCCCTACATAAGTACCTCCGCCCACCACCTCGACCTCAGAGTTTGTTTGTGTAGGCGTAAAGCATANATAAGTACCTCCGCCCACCACCTCGACCTCAGAGTTTGTTTGTGTAGGCGTAAAGCATAATATACTATGACCATGTCTTCTAATGAAAGTGGCGCTTCTGACCATGACGACGAAGAAGGAGAAGTTTCATCAATAGCGGAACACGCTCTGGGCATGATGGAAATTGCCAAAGAATGTATTGATCGCCTCCAACAAAGAATAAGATCTGCTGGCGACAACGCCACGCTTGTGGCAAGCACTCTTCTAGAGGATCAAGGTGAGGGTAGTAACATGTCCTTCCTCACTCTTTTCGAGGAAAGAGGTGAGGGTAGTAACATCACCTTCATCGAAACTTCTTTGCAATATTTGATGAACAGAGCAAATGCACATGCAGAAGATTCTTGGAAAAAATTGCTGCACTTTTTGGACAATCATGATACGTGGCCGAGAGAAGAGTTTTGGGATAATTTTAATGAGAGAGTTTTAGAGCTGGGGAATACAAGTGTTCAATATCGAGAAGCATGCTTTTACCGCACGGAGGACGGTTATAACATCTTTCATTTGGTTTGTAAGCACGACCCTCCTCTGAAGATTATTCAGACTCTTATTGATGTTGTTCCTCAAAATAATGAAGGGTGCTATCCGAATCATTACAATCATCTTTCTCGGAGCAGGGGAATACCTCGAAGTATCGGGACTCGGGTTTATCCACTATGGACAGCAATTCGTCATGGCGCATCTTTTGACCTGGTCAAGGTTTTGGTTGAAGCTGACAAAACCGAAGAAAAAGAAACATTAAAGCCTTACAGATCTCTTGAGTGGAGAGAAGACGCATTGATGCATCTACTTGTCATGAATAGGGCAAACTACACACCAGAAGTTTTTTCGGCAATGCTTTTCTATCTTGTGCCAAACTTGAGCGAAGACAATTTGCAACTTATCCATGTAGGTTCAACTGATCAGACTCCTGTGGCTTTACTATTCAACAGTCTGAAAGATGAAGGAAGAACAATTGAAGAGATACTGCAGAATGATGACTTTGTGTTCCTGTTACGAGCCACATGTTACCATCAGCATTGTCTTCGCCTTCGTTGGACCGAACAAAAGACAAGCAAAGATTTTGAAGGAAGGCGCAGTGATATTGACCTTATTTCAGTTCCGCACGCTTTCTTCGTTTGCTCTGCATGCTTCAAAGAGAAGTACACCACCACAGTGTTGCAGCACTTAGCCTCACAAGACAAAAGCTTTTTGATCGATAAAGATATGCATGGGGTTCATCCTATTCATGGCGTGTTAGACAGACGTGACTATTGCTTTCACACAAGTTGCTTCCAGGACTTTCAAGCTTACATTCTCAAAATGATGTTAACATTAGCACCAGAATGTGCCCGACAGAGGAATAAGGAAGGCTTGTATCCACTGCATAGAGTCGCAGATCGCAACAGATATAGTTTTTATAGGGATTCTGGCGAGCGTCGACTCCAACTCGTGCAAACAGTATTTGAAGCCGACCCTGATGTGGCGAGTATTATGGACAATGAGATCAACCTACCACCATTTACCCTCCCAGAGAGGTATGAGGAGTCGCAGGTATACGAACGAGAACAAAATGCACAATACCCAGGATTGTCAAGTACGTACTTTTTGCTCCGACAGAGGCCTGAAATGATTGCGGAGACAATTTCCATGATTCAGAGAGGGTTAAAAGAGGCAGAGGCAGAGGCAGAGGCAGCTGAGCCGTCGGCAAAGCGTCTTAAGCAAGGCTCATAAATTAAGACAATACTAAATCGGTATCGGTATTGGTATTGGTAGAATCAGATTACATCCCTGTAACAGTCTGAAGTATAAATGCGACAAGGTGCGGTGTTTTGTGCTGTGGCTGTGCTCATTATTTATTTCGCTATCTTCTCATCATCATCATCCTTTCTTTTTTGCGCGAGCGAGCAGGCGAGCAGCGAGCAGTCAGCATTCACGGACAGCATTCGTTCATCATTCATCAACTACCCTTCAACCCAGAACCGCCCTACCATTGGGCAGGAACAAAGTTTGTGCGTTGTCAACCACAAGGACATTCTCTTATCAACATTATCTGGCGATCACGCATTCCAAGCGGGGGAATGTTTATCAAGAAAAGTGCAAGAACATGCGTATTTGTTCACAGCTAAAAAGTTACATGATAAATATTTGACACTGCATTATCATGACGACCATGAAAGCACCCATCCGATTGTGGATAGACACAGACACCAGTGGATTATTCTGGTCTGGATTAGATTGCGACGACGATCTCGCTGTATTAGCAGCCTTAGCTCTCCACAAACGACAAATCATCTCTCTCGATGGAATTTCTATATGCGGTGGTAATGCACCTTTATCTCACACCTGGCAAGACATCCAAGCCCTATGGGAACATGCTGGCGGGATGCAAATCACGAATATAACGCCTGTGAAGGGTTATGGGTGGAGATCAATGCAGGTGGCTGTAAGTTGGTTGAGTTGGTACAATAAGATCCGCCAAGACGAGGTGGATTCTGAAGATGCATCCACGGCCATCACAGAACGTTCTCGGGATAAAACCTTAGATCCAGCTCATACTGATGCTCGGTCCACCGACAAATCTGGCGAGGGCAATTGATAGCGGCCTACTCGACCAATCTGGTGTATCCCATGTATATTTAATGGGTGGAGAGCTAACAAAACAAACATTAGATCTTAACTTCAGGTCAGATCGAGAAAGTGCAAGAATAGTTATAGAATCCAACATACCCACAACGATTATACCGATTCAGACATGCGCCCAAACCATCGTTACGGACTCCTACCTGGAACGATTAGACTGTCCATCTATGGCAGCATGTGCGTTTGTGCCCAAAATGAAACAACAGATCAAATTGATGCCGAGATTTGTGAATCAAGCTGTAAAGAAACGATGTACCCTCGACAAGAATGGTCCTTGGAGGCCTTCTCCTAATCTGCATAGTGGCTTCATTCCTTGGGATTTGGTGGCTCTTTTGGCAATCACGCACGAAGAAGAATTTATGGAATGGAAATATCATAGAGTATCATTCCCACCTTGTGATGATCACATCGGTGAGCCATGCGATTCAACCATGATCGTTAATGAAGATTTGGGAGAAACTTTTGATGGCAAAGATTGGAGTGGTGTTGTCAGAATACCTCATAAAGTCAGACACGAAGAGAACCTCTTGAATGTAATGTTTACTTTGTTGAACGAAGTCCCAGCGACATCTCTTCAGCCCGCTATGTTTTGGGGATTCTACGGTGAGATTCTACTTTCGATTTGTCTCTGTGTTACTATTGTATTATTTCGGTTTGTGAGGAAAGAATAGGTAGCTCATGATGTTAAAGTACAACCAGTGTATTGTCGAAATCACTCTGATGAGAAGCAATTAGGTTGGCTTCCGTGAGCGGTTTGAGTCTGCTTACGATGTCCTCTCTAAACTCATTGTGCTTGTGGGTACTTGCTTTACCAGGGGAAGGCTCAACATCACCTATGCTAGTTTTCGTCTCATTGAACTCAAGGAGAGTTGCATCGTCCTGTACGGCGCTTTTACCAGCGCTCTTTCCCACCACACACGCTTGCATATATTTTATGAGAAAAAGTGCATTATTCTGAGCATACCACTTTGCTTTTTTGAGAGCCAGCTCTCTTGCCCAACGAGTGTATTGCTCTGAATGCTCTCGTAATTTCATTCCATCAGGATCAAAAGGGTTGGAACGCACGTAATTCAATACTTCTGCTCTTGCAATCTTCTGCTTTCTCACTATTTCCCTTCGTAACTCTGGATATACATAGTGTTCAATTCCTCGGCTTGAAGCTCTTTTGTAGATGTCCTCGTTAGGATCGAAAATGAAGGAAAGTAATGTAGGAGTGAGCTCTTTCTCGTGGTGCCCAGAGAAAAGTCTTTCCTTCCGAAGCTTAGAAGCGTCTTTATTTCGCTGATTACCCATGTTTGAAAGCTCATCCTTCGTATAGTATACATGTTTGTTGTTGATGCGATCCCATTGGTACGTCTTTACTTCAACAGTTGAAAAATGAACTGTCTTTTGAAGAGGTTTGAAGCCCAACTCGTGTAAAGTCATTGGTCCTTGACGTTTGACGAGGAGAGGATCCACCAAGTTCAACCGATCCTAGTAACAAGAGCCGTTTCTTAGTTGTAGAATGATTGAATGGTTTACCATCCTCTGAGCTTAACATTTCCAAGATTTGGCACCGATCTTCAATCTGCTTATCATAATTGCCGAGTAAACGCATATGATCGTCGCCGCGAGATTCGTCGTCGGTAGAAGTGTAATGACTATTGCGCACATCAGTATGTTCAGTGGTTGTGCCTGCAGAGCTGATAGTTGTGTTCCGTCTAAAGTCATTTGGTCTCTTTCTCAGAAATTTCTTATCAGGAAGGCAACGAGGAGAAGTACAATCACCATCTTCGAGCTGCTGGTAATTTGTAGACTGTTCAACGTCGGAAGTTCTTTGTCGTACTTTTGAAGAGAAAGAGCGAAGTGCCGCGGTAGCGTATTTGGGGCTTGCAATCCTCATGGTGCACATAAACTCTGCTTATATTGATGTAATACATATAAGTGTGAACAATACGATGATTAAGAGGAGAGTCGACTTGGATGGAGAGTCGACTTGGATGGAGAGTCGACTTCTTCAACGCTTGATGGGAACAACCTCTTGGGAATGCAAAAATCAACGCGTTACTTTCGTGCTCCTTCGCAGGTACCCATGTGTTACTAATTCCTACGTTTCGGAACGTTATTTATCATGTCGATGACGTTAACTTCTTTTT
>JALLBC010001541.1:0-13370 GCA_036939775.1 Skeletonema grethae | reverse complement strand
GGTCGTGCTCTCCCAGCGAATCTAACCGCTTTCAATTCTACAGAAGGTAAACAGCGCTTCATGCACGCTCTTCAAAATGATTGTGCAGAAAGTTACTTTCCACTTTCTCAACAATTCTTAAATCAGATGGATCCAGCCTACTGTGGTATCACTACGTTAGTTCTGGTATTAAATGCATTGGCAATTGATCCAAATGTTCGCTGGAGAGGAGGATGGCGTTGGTATGGCGATGAGCAAATGTTACTAGAACGATGTTGTATAGAAAAAGAGAGGGTGGAAAGAGAGGGAGTCACGTTGGAACAATTTTGTGGACTGGCTAGATGTCAGGGTGTAGATGTGACAAAGAAACGACCAGTAGGTGATATAGGCGAACAACATACTCCACCAGGATCCTTGGGTGCGTATGATATAAATGAATTCAGAAATGACATTATAAATGCTGTTCGTATGTCGCCAAAGACACAACGAGAAATTGATTTAGAGATAGCAACAAATAATGCCGATGCAACCAACATCAGTCACACTAACGCTATCAATGGAGGATACTTCGTTGTGACATCGTTTGCAAGGTCAAGTCTCTCACAAACTGGTGATGGGCACTTCTCTCCGATTGCTGCTTATCACGAGCCCTCTGATTCCTGCTTGGTATTGGACGTTGCGAGATTTAAATACGCTCCATATTGGGTTACCGTGAAAGATCTATACGATGCAATGATACCACATGACAAAGCAACCGGTCAATCAAGGGGCTGGCTACTGATGTATCCACCAACAACAAAGGGGACACGGGGTCCAAAGAAGTCTTTGACATTGGAAGAAATCGAAGGCAAACGACCCGCAGCTTGCGTGCCACTTGCAAGTTCTGGGGTTTCACTTTGCGCAGTTGAGAAGATAAAAGTGGATTATTGCTCTGTGAATAACAACAAATGATTGATACTTCGGAGTATTACAGCAAGATATGCTAAGAAACAATGACTTGCTAATAAAATAATAGAAAGCTAGCTATTTTTTCTCTTGGTTTCTGATTTTCAACTGCAATCGATTCTTTGTGTGCATCAATTCGCCATATTTCTTTTGTTTCTTCGTCTCCTCTTCCTCAAGGCGCTCTATCTCATCCCTCAGGCGTTCAATTCTCAATTGCGCTCCTTTTGTTTCGTGCGATCGCAGTCGAGAATATACCACTGCTTCAATTTTAGAGTGCTGCAACATTGCAAAGGACTGCATAGATGAATCGATAAGAGATTGAGACCGCTGATTGTACCCTCCCGTTTGGATCACGAGTTTTTGTTCAAGTTTGGAACACGATTTTACTACAGCATTGGTTGCATTTTGAATAGCCTTGTATTCAGCATATAAAGTTTCAGCAGTACAATTATCTCCTTCCACTCCTTGCTCCCATCCGTTAGCGGAGAATGATAATTGGGTTGCACTTCCACTTGCTGCTTTTACAGTATCTGCCACAACTGCGTCCAATACATCAGAATCATTCTCATAATATTTTCCAGTTTTCGACGATAGCAGCTCTCTCTTTTCTTGTAGAACAGCTTTCATCTCATCCTCTAGCAGTTGACTGGCAGAATTAAAAGACTCTTCTGGTATATAATCCAAATGTGTTTCTGGTTCCATCTTTTGCTTACGCTTTTTGTCTTTCTTTCCTTTTCCCTCACTTACCAACGATGCAACTATTGGGTCCTTCTTGTCTGGCTGGACCGGGTGAGCATAAGCGTCATGACTAATTAATGTCACCATTTCTTCATTGATCAACTTTGCCGCCGAAACCATTGCCAAATCTTCATCAGTTAAGGTTTCTTGAAGTCTATCCAAAACAGCACCACTTTTCGGTCTAGGAAGATCTGGTCGTTTGATGACTGAAGACTGCTCTTCGTACAACTTTTCCGCCTCTCTTTGTAGCCGTCTAATTTCATCGGCATCCACTTCTGCGGCATCTTTTACGAGTACTTTGCGTCCAAGTCGCTCATCTTCGTCAGCTTCCTCCATAGGGACATCCTCTGGCACAGCTAATTCGTATTCAAATTGAGGTGCAGGTAAATTTGCCAACGCATCCTCCAGCTCCTTACGAGCTCTTTTAGCACGACGACGTTCTTCTCTTGCCAATTCTCTTACCGACATGTGACGACTTGCAAAGGTACTTGCACCGAACGAAGATGCCCCAACAGAAGCGTCATCATTTGTAACAACAGGTCCAACTTCCATGGGAGTTCGATTGGGTGCATTCAACCCAAGTTCATCTCTATGGACTGATGTTTGTGTCATAGGGGTTTGGGTGCTAGCTTTTCTCTTCATCCCAACTGTAGCGTCATCGGCAACACTTGCGCCTCCCAACCCTCCCAACATGGGTGTCGCACCATATGCAGCAGCCGTTCCAGCCAAACCAACTCCGGTCCCAGCTCCCCCCTCAAGTAACTCAGCGTTTTCATCCCCAAGTAATGGAGTTTGACCCGTCGATAAGGCGCGTAAATTTATAGCTTCTCTTTGAATTACGTCCGTTCTCGAAGGCTTCCCTGCTAGAGAAGAAGATGCAGGTGTACGCATTGGAGTTGGCAATGGACGATCACTGTAATCACCAAGCAATGCGGTTGTAGCACCACCAGCAGCTGCTGATCCCTCACCCCCCGCCGCTGCTAATGACGCCAACGCCTCCTTTTCTTCCTCACTTGCCTTGGCCACCCTTCTCAATTCATCGTCCTCAATCGTCGGTTCTGGCATCTTCAACACCCCCCGCTTCCTCGAAGCAATTGGATCATTACGCTTTGCAACCTCAGCAACAACATACTGCATATTCGACCGCTCCAACGATCTTAACCGTGCCTCCTCCCTCTTCTGCCGCTCCTTCGCCTCCCTATCCCTCTGCCGATATTGCATCTCATGAATACGCTTATAATCCACATCCTTCAACCGTTGATTCCGTGCACTTTCCGCACGTTCATCCTCCTCCCCCGTGGCATGAAATCCCGCCGGGGCAGGCTTGTGAAATGGAATCTCCACACCCAAATCAATATCCCGCAATCGTTTCTTGGACCGTGATTTGGCCTCCCCGCTGAGTAATCCCGCCGCCTTTAATTCTCGTCGTTTTTGCAAATCGGCCAATCGCTTAGCCTCGGCTAGCATCTTTTCACGTGCCTTACGCTTGGCCTTTTTACCCTGCGTGTTGGCCAATCTGGCACGTGCCTCCTGTAGCATTTCCACTTCATCTTCATCCATATCAATGGGATCGGGACGTGCCGGTTTGGTTTCTGGATGTGGATCAATTTCACCTGGACGTAATTTTCGTGCGGCAATGGCACCACCACCACCAACACCATCTTCTTCACCCTCTCCACTACCCCCCGCCGCCTCATCCAACAACCTCTCATACCGTTCCTGACACTGCCCCCCCGTCCTCCCCACAAGCGGCCCAATCGTCCTCCACTGCGCGGGCATCAATTTGGCCAAATGCAACAATTTCTCATCCTCCTCTCGACTCCACTCCACCTTCCGCACCGATGGATCCAACCACTCATTCCAACGGGCCTTGCACTGCTTGGCCGATTTACGATTGAGGAGGGAGGCGACGCGGGCCCATTGTTGTTTGCCGTATTTCATGACGGCGGCTTTGAGGATTTCATCCTCGGAGTTTTTCCAGACGCCTCCTTTGATGAAGACGCGTACCATGATGGATAATATCTAGTATTTATATTGATATTTTTTCAAGTGTTCAAGTGCGAATATTATTAATGATAGCGTCGGGTGGAAAGATCTATGCAGTGTAGATAAACAATCCATGCATGCCATTGTGTGGCTCTTGCTTGGTGCTTGGTGGCTGTAGTCTACTGTGTAAATTCAAAGATTGATTTAGATTTTTATCTTTTCTAAGTAAAAATTTTCAGTTAGCTACAGCATTGTAGTGACTCGAGTCGAGAGTTCAACAGCTCGTGAATTTTCAGATTCCACTTTTATCATCTTTACGCATGGCTCATCTTCGATGTCTGTGCGTTTGGGTTGGTTTTTGCGACTCGCTCACGACCGATTATTGACGACATTCACATACGACAAACGCAGTCACAGTGAGACAGTCACATTCTCGCAATCATGTCAACTTCTTTCACGATCATCATTTTTTTTTGCTTTTCATGCACTGCCCTTTCACGAGAGCTTTGCAAGTGATCGTATCTGATGATTTAGATAATAGTATGGCTGAAGTAATGATGAATACAGGAATGCTGCATGTTGCATGCAATTTTATATCATTATGCAACGTTCCATCATTGTGAAAGACTTCATAAAACTTGATGCGTACCATCATGAAGCAATCAATCCTCTTCTTCCTCCTTTCCAACCTTGCCATCGTCTCGGCACAATGGCGTTGCGGCAGTGAATTTGGCGGCGCAACTTGTGCCGATGGCGGCTTTCCAACTTATTGCTGCTCATCTGCAGGATGGTGTGGCACCACAGACGCCTACTGCGGAGCGGGCTGTCAAAGTGGGCCGTGTTCCAGCGGGCCTACTCCACCGCCACCGACTCCACCACCGGTAGATCCTCCATCTCCTCCTCCACCAAGTCCTACTGGGAACTACAACTACTGCGGATCGTCGTGGGTCGATGCCAACTCTCAATGCGGCCAAACTTGCTACGGAGGCACCAATGCAGAATGCTCCGCAGGCCTCTCTTGCTTCGCAGATGCAACTGCTTGTCCACAAGTGTTCGATGGACCTCCATCTCCACCACCACCCACTCCAAACCCTACTCCACCAGTGCCCACGACACCAGCTCCATCTCCCACTACTGCCGTGGCTCGACACGATTCTAGATTGGTTGCCTACTTGGGCAATTGGCAGTCTTGTCCATCCGCAGCTCAAGTAGCTCCATACACCCACATTGTGATTGCGTTTGCAGTTTCGTACACTTGGGCAGCTAGCCAGAACAATTGTGATACACAGTGCAACATTGCTGCGCCTGTCATTTGCAATAACTCTCCAAATCCTGCGTTGGTTCAACAATGGCAAGATGCCGGAAAGAAGGTGATCCTTTCGTTCGGTGGAGCTGGGATGGGAGGAAGTTGGAATGGTGATGTGAACAACTGCTGGGATTACTGCTTTGGCAAAGAAGAGCAAGTTGCTTCTCAACTCGTGCAGATTGTCAAGGATAATAACTTTGATGGGGTGGACATTGATTATGAATACTGTTATGATGTAGCTGGTGGAAGACATGGAGGATGTGGGCAAGTGACACCTGCCTACTCTGACTCTGCAGCTCAAAACTTTTTGTCTGGATTGACATCTCAACTGCGCCAAAAGCTTGACGAAGCATCTGCAACTACATCCAAAACGTATGAGCTATCACATGTTCCAATGGATAGTGATCTGGTACCATCTAGTCCATACTACCAGCTTCTCAAGGCTCAGTACTGGAATTTAGACATGGTCATGCCACAGTTCTACAATAGTATCACAAGGCCCGCGCTAGATGGATTCGAAGGTTCTGGATCAGGTCAAGTGTCAGCTGCAAGTGTTTACACCAACATCGCTAATGATCTCTTCCCTGGACAGCCTGACAAGATTGTGTTTGGCTTTTGTATCAGTGATTGCAGTGTAACAGGATCAAACGCGAGTGGATTCCAAGCTGCGAATGTCATGGAAGGTATCAAAACTTACAACAATGGAGAGTTTGCTTGCAATGGTGGAGGTAAGTTCTTCTAGAGCAAAAGATCTTGGCTTTGACTGATTCTCATTTTCATTCATCTCACGAATCTTCCTCTTTTGTATCTTGTAGCATTCTTTTGGGTAATGGAGCATGATACTAACAACAGTTTCTCCAACCCAGTATCAGCAGTCTTGGAAACTACAAGTGGGTGCATTGATGCTGGGCCATCGCCAACGCCTCTCCCAACATCCAATCCCACTCCTTTGCCAACATTCCCACCAACCAATGGTACACCGACAAATAATCCAACACCTTTGCCGACATCGCCGCCAACAACTTCTTCACCAACGCCATTCGTGGCGACAGAAGCCAAGTATATATGTGCAAAGAATGAGCCTCTACCAGCTACGATCTGCGCTGACGGCTCAACTGCAAGTGACCAGTGCACGACCATCGGCCAAGCGAATAGTTGCGGACGAGGCGGAAAGACTTGTTGGTGGTATGACGCTTGTCCAAGTACATCAGGTCCCCCTCCCGCGCCTTCGACTCCACCTCCAACGCCTCCAAGCAATTGCTCTGCTCAGGGCACTTCTTGTAGCCAGGGTAGTGACTGCTGCAGTGGTAACTGCCCACGTAGAGGAAAGAACCCTTACCAGTGCAAGTAAGATAATTGATAGAGACTTTGTATTGTAATATAGATGATGCAGTATGCGCAATGATTTAGCTGTACTTCTTGTTGTTGGCATGATGTAGCAAATGATGTAGACAAATAAGAATAGTTCTAGTGGAAGAGGACGTTTATCACCAAACATCAATTACTGTTGTGCACATCTTAGGAGACAAAAGCTCTTGACAAACAATTGCATTCCTTGCATTGATGTAGTAACTTGTTTAATGTGTTAATCATATCATTTCTCTCCCCTCCAAAAGAAAATTACCATCATTAATTTGTATCCATCACACACACAAATCTATCCACTCTTGGACTTGTACCGATACTCCTCCTGCACCCGATACGGTTCCGTTAAAATCCAATTTTTCTTCTTTTTAAGTTCCCGATCACAACACCGTTTGTAATATGCAATGGCTAATCGACATTCATCTAATGGATTGTCATTTGGAGATGGTAATTTGGACTTGTCGATATCCGCATTATCAGGAATCTTTGCTGCTGCTGCTGCTGTTGTAGAAGCATCCTCTTGCTGTTGTTTTAAATTAACCACCCTTTCCTTCTCAACATCCTCATAATAACTCTTTCCATACCCCATCTTCTCCATATCTCTCGCCTTGGTAGTCGCCTCATTGGCCAAGCAGGCGAATAATTTCTCCGCGTGTTTTTCACACCCGGCTGGTTCGACGGGGAAGTAGGGGGGGAGTTGGGATGGGCCTGAGAGGGTTGGTGGACCTGAAAGGGCGTCGCGGATTCTGTTCCAGACCATTATTGTTATGTTTACCTGATGGCTTCGATGCTGTCACTTAGTGAAAAGTATGGGTATGAATATTTTTTATCATGATAGATCATGATCTCGATTCTCGATGTTGTTGGTGGTGAGTCAGCTGAACGAATTTAGCCAGCAGGTATCTGATTCGAAGGAAAGGATTCCAAATACGAAAGGTTTTTCGGTTATTGTTTATCCGATTCCATTTCCATCCAATTCGGTGATAGATCATATGGTACATATCTAGATCGCATACATGCGTGCAGTCATGTTGTGAGCAGGGTGCGTGTTGGTTGTACTGAGCGCCTGCGTAGAACAATTTTATAGTCCACCATTGGCTGAAGAAGCAGCCAGCTGAATGTAAGAGCTTTGCGCTGCGTAACAAGTAATCTCGTGACAAATATAAGTATGACGATGCGCGCATAGAAGTTGTAGACAGCTCGATATCATCCGAATATTACTCTACCGTTGCACGATACACACGACAGCCAAGATTGCAGGCATAGGAACAAATAGGACGAACCAATGACCACAATGACAGCCAACAGCACCGACGGCATGGAGGAGGCAAGTCACCTCGTAGAATCAATACGCCGCCAACTCACAGAGGGCGACGCACCCTCTGGAAACTTTGATAACTATCCCGACATTACCGCCAGTATCAATCGGAACAACAACAAGACCACAAGGTTCCATAATGACAACAGTAATGACGGT
This sequence comes from Skeletonema grethae, assembly GCA_036939775.1. Taxonomy (NCBI): domain Eukaryota; phylum Bacillariophyta; class Thalassiosirophyceae; order Thalassiosirales; family Thalassiosiraceae; genus Skeletonema; species Skeletonema grethae. The sequence goes on along the minus strand of JALLBC010001541.1, from coordinate 5,574 downwards.
GCAAGTGTCACAGCATCAGAGCCATCCGTATCATCTAGCAGTGTTGGCGTGGACCGTTTAACAAGACCGAAACAATTGAGATTTCCTCCTCGGCCTCCTATTTCCGACCATACTGCGTTATCACCTCGGTCATCATTTACAAATAATACATCCAATAGTAGTTTCAGCATTGGCAAGCAGGACATGGGTAGTCTTTCGTTAATGCATTCATCAACTAAATGTTTTACTATTGGGTCAGAATTGATGGGTACAAGTGCCTTGGCTGATTTGTGTTTGCAAACGGTCGAGTCTATTGGAAGAAATAATGACAGTGACAGCAACGAGAATAAGTTACAGCAATCAAGCAGTGAAAAACAAACAGATCATACAAGTTCAACTAATTTCTTGTGGGATGATACAGATATTGACAACATGGGCAGTTTTAGTTTTGAAGTGGAAGACGAGGGAGAATCATCTCCAAAAGTCAAAAAAGTAGAAGAACCCACAGCAGTAGCAGCATCAGCAACAACGACGATAATAGATTCAAATGCAAATGGAATCTTCCGCGAAAAGCGACGCACGGTAATGTTTGGATCCGAATATGCACGAATACTGTCATCGTCAAGTCCACTATCTCCATCTTCGAACAATGGGCAACGTTCCAATCATGCACGAAAAATGAGACAATCCATCAAGGCGCGGTTTACATCATCTTCCAACAAGGAAAGTGTGGAATCAGGAGGGTTCGTACTATCACTTGACGATTGTCCTAATTCCGTTGCCACCGCTGCCATTACCGATGTTATCATTACATCGGGTAACAGCAATGTATTGCCACCAAAAGGGTACTACCGAGCATTCCCAATTGGGAGAAAGAAGGATGAATTGGTATATGTCAATGTTAAGAAGGAGCCAAGTTGGGATCGTGCGGTACAACGTCCATGTGTGACGGCAATATGTGTCATCTATCCGGATAGGAATGAATTTGTCCCACCTGGGTTTAGTGTGGTGAGATATTACCAACCGAGTGACGATAAGGCTGGTGATAATAGCAACAATTTGGCTTCTCCGGCAAATGTGAACCCATCTAGTTCGGGTGAGCGTGTGTATTTGTGCTACAGACGTTCGAGGGAAGGCAATCCACTGACAGGGTTGACGTGCCTGCAACCATCAAAAGGGGATGTCATACCGGAGGGGTACACGGTGTTGGAAAAGACACCACGGAACTTTTTGGCGGATATGACTGCCAATTCAGACCAGCCATTATTCCTTGCCTATCGACAGAGATTGGAAAACTTGGAATGTTTGCGTCCATTGCCGTTGGTATTATCAGTGCTCCAGTCGAAACAAGATTTTGCCAAGAAGGAACTGAAGGCATACTATTGCACGGGAGGGACAGTCGTAGCATCTGATGTGGGAAAGTTGCATATTATGGATCGATCGACGCATAATATTTTGAGTTCATCATCGGCGCAAAGTCGTTTGAATCTGATACAAATGGCCCGAGAGGGAAGCTCGGAAGGCGGCACTGCTGTGCCATCGTGGATTAGTTCCACTTCAAGTCATTCTTCGAGAAAGGAAAAGGATAAGTCGGAAGACTCCAACCACAGTATCGGCTCTGATCTGGGGGATGATCCAACTTCTCTCTTTGGTGATGTCAGTTCTGTTGGGAGCTCACCAAGTCAGAGAAGCTCGGCGTCAATAGGTACCCCGAATTCTTCCAACATCAATTCACATTTACCTCGTCAGTTCGGCGATACTGTGCAGACATCACTGGATGCAATGGATTTCATTCCATCAGTTGAATGCGCAAATTCTTTCACGACCGAACCCGAACTGCAGTCACGTATTGCGATCATTTCTCCAATACTGACAGCTTGCTACACTTCTCAGGGCGGGTCTGCCCTTGTGGCCGTAGAAGGATTGACCAAGCTCTTGAATGACACTAACTTTTTCGCCCAGGACGTGGCAGATGCTAATAATGTTCTCGAGGCAAGTTCTCGATTGACCCTTATTGATCTGGCTGTTCAAGTTGTATGCGATGTGGCAACGACGACATCAAGAGAGACCTACTTCCGTTCATGCGTTGACTTTGTTTCAGATGCTGTACGGTATGCCAACGGTAGACTCAACGATCGCACAACTGGTTTTATCATGCGTTTTTATCTGTTTGTGTACTACTTTGGAGCGAGTGTGCCTACATCTGGTTGGCCATTTATCCGTGACGACTACTTATTGAAAGATGATATTGAAGGTAGCATTGTGGGTGTTTACCTCCCTGGCGGTGCACCACAGGCTGCTGCGATCGCGTTGCGAGAGTTTGTGTCCATAATGCTTGCAAGCATTCGGACAGTGAAGGAACCAGAAGGTTACTTCCTATCAGATCAAAGCAACACGGAAGACGAAATGAATTCCGAAAAACCGCCACCCAATTCGGCCGACAACTCCATCAACAAAGTGGACCTTGCCAACTACACACAGCTTGCTCTGTACCAGATACATAGATCTGGCGGAAGCGAGCTCTTTTGGCATGATATGATAAATCAATGTGGCATTGGTCTGTTTGGGAGTAGCGGCACATCAAATCAAATGGCCATTCACGCCAACATCATTTCTTTTGCCGTTCTTGCCAGCTTTATCAAGATCGCTTCAGGCAAAGTTCGCATTATATCAAAGGATGCAGATCCTGTCCCGCGTGATGTTGCCAGTAAGCTTCTCAGTTTGGAGCTGCTTTTCCATTTCATCAAAATGTGGCACGCTGTGGTTTGTACCGAGGATACAGCAACTGGTACAGAAGAGAGAGGCCTCGATGAACCAACAAGCACGGGTCAGGGGAATGTCACGAATGCTACGACGACAATGATTTACTTGATTAGGCGAATGGTGGTTCCTACGATGTTATCAAACACCTCTGCCTCAATAGAAGATTGTCGAGTTTATCAACGCGTCCTGCGCATCACCTCCCACCTATGGTGTATTCCATATTACCGCCGCAAGATGAAGGTTGATTTGGCGATTTTGATAGAACACTTTGTACTCAAGATACTATGCTTGGGCCCACAAATTCATCCTTCGAGTGGATCTTTTGACGATGGAAATATCCCAATCGTATCTGATGAAATGCCATCGCTGTTGAACCAGCAACTAGCAGTGTTGGAAGAGCTAAAAGTGTGGTTTTCAAATCCCAAGGCAGCTGTTGACTTCTACGTGAATTACGATAGCCCCGAAGAGATGCTACCCTCTGCTTACTGCAAACTGTTGAACAAGCTCATAGAAGCTCTATGCACTCTTGGCGAAAAATGTGCTACAATAGTTAGTGACCACGGGCGGTTCGCGAGCATTAATTCGTCCCCGAAGAAGTCAACTCCTCTTCGAAAAGAAAATGATATGGTTCAAGTACGAGAGGCTGCGTTGGTGATGAGGAACATGTGTTTTGACGTGATCGCCCTGGTTGTCAAGTCAATGATGGATTGCTCAGAGAACTTGTCACAAAATCAGCATGAGCTCTTACATACACAAAGCGATTCATTCGATATTGGTCAAAGCTTCTCTAATGAAATGTCGCCACCTCTTGCAATGTCGGGTGTTACAGAGGATGAAAATATTGTTGACTACTGGCATACTTCAATTGAAAAACGAAAAGCATCGTTGCACCCGACTGTGAGCGCACCAAGTGAAGAAACGTCTCAAAGCGCAGCAAGTTCACTAGAGCTGAAACAATCGAGGAGCGGGGAGTCAAAAAGTCAAAAGCCAGAATCTCTTGAGACAGCGTTTGAACTCATCTCAAGGAAAGGGTTGAAGAAGGGAATCGATTATCTTATTGCGAAAAATCTGTTGACAAGATCACCAAAACACGTTTCATCCTTCTTAAGAGTCCATCAATCATCGATAGACCCAGTTATTCTTGGAGAGTATCTAGGAGAAGGAGGCATCGATGGCATCGACAAAGATTACTGGAATTTAATACGATTCTATTACGTCAGAGCAGTGTCATTTGTTGGAATGAATATCGAGAGAGCTTTAAGACACTTCTTGTCTAACTGTGGGTTCCGTCTACCAGGAGAGGCACAAAGAATTGACAGAGTGATATCAACATTCTCACAGTGTTACTGGGAAGATAATGCGGGGGATATTGCCAACTGTCCATTTCAGGACCAAGACACGTGCTTCCTTGTATCATTTGCGATCATCATGCTTAACACTGACTTGCACAAATCTCAACCATCCAAAAGCAAAACTCTCAAGAAAATGACTAGAAGCGAGTTCATTGCTAACTTGCGTCATGTGTGCGCAGCAGACAAATTCCAAGGCTACATTTATGACATTTACGACGCGATAGAAATGGCACCGATACTCGTGTCTCCGAACTCACCACAAAAAGCAAAGAAGAAGAAACGCCGAGGGCATGGTAATACTTCCTCTCTTCCTTTCAAGCACGACAAAGATTATGCAACATCACTCCAGGCGTGGGTAAAGATTGCGAAATCAACACAAGAGCTGCTCAGAACTCTTGCCGATCAAAACGACAATGATTTCACAACATTTGATGACCAGGGTGACGAAGATACGGATCTATGGTATGTGACGCACCAAATTTTTAGTGCCAATTGGCACCACATTCACGGTCTAATCAACGCAACCGTCGAGAATGCCCACATTGATATCTCAGGGTTGGACGCAGCCATCCCTGCACTGGAATACTCACTTTGCACAGCCTCTTACTTGAATATGTCAGTTGAGCATGCAGCCTTCAGCAAGCTATTGGAACGATTGAATCGCTTCAATGACCTCAAGATCAACACCGAAAAGGGGCCAGGGACTGGCTCAGACGAAAACGACACATCGTCTGCGAATATTCAAAAAGTTGATCAAGTGCGAGGTTTGACGAAGAAGCTCCAAACATCACTCTTTGTTGATGACTCGAAAGTGCAAACGATGAAACTCGTTGCAAGCAGGATTCGAAATGGTGAAGTTTTGCTAAATGATCCTTCGAGATCTTTTGTGAGAGAAGGCGATTTAGTCAAGCGACATCAGCTTGCTGGCAGAAGCTCAACTTATCGGTTCTTCTTGTTCAGCGACGTATTGGTGTACGCTCACAAGTCAAGCCAAGGTGATTACGTGGTGCACGAAGAGCTCCCACTACACTTGATGAAGATTGAAGATATTGACTTTCAGTCATCAAAATCAAAGCATCACTCGTTTCACATTCAACACCCAAACAAATCATTTGCCGTCATTACATCTGGTAAAGCCGAGAAGAAACTTTGGATGGAAGACATCAGGAATAGTATCAGTTCCGAGATCAGCCGAAAAGCAAAGGTTGAAGGAGCAAGATTGAAGCGTGTGAAAAAGTCAGTGAAGTAAAATGTAACAAAATGCAGGGGACAATATGCTCTCTCCCTTGCTCAAAGCATGTCGTGACAGCTATTCAATAATATGTAATATTGTACTAAGTGTTTTTCTGTATCATCTTTACATTATCCTTCCATCACTAAGAATCTGTAAATCATCATGATGGCGTTTAAACACTTCAGCATGAGATCGTGCTAGACTCTTGAAAGAGTTCTCACCAACGCTGCCCATTAACGTATTTTC
>JALLBC010001530.1:0-10369 GCA_036939775.1 Skeletonema grethae | reverse complement strand
AGAGTCGTTGGTGTAGAAGATTCGGGCGTGATCAAAGAAGCATCTGATTGTATAGTAGGTTGAGGCGTAGATAACACGTGCGAAGGACGAGGAGACACAGGAGCATTCGTTGTTGGTTTGGAAGTCACCGGAGCATTCGTTGTTGGATTGGAAGTCACCGGAGCATTCGTTGTTGGATTGAAAGTCACAGGAGCATTTGTTGTTGGACTAGATGTTACAGGAGCATTCGTTGTTGGACTAGACGTCACTGGAGCTTCAGTTGTTGGATTGGAAGTCACTGGAGCACTCGTTGTTGGACTAGATGTTTCAGGAGCATTCGTTGTTGGACTAGAAGTCACCGGAGCACTCGTTATTGGAGCATCAGTCGTTGGACTATAAGTTTCAGGTGACTCAGAAGGCCAAGTCGAAGGATCTAGTGTTACCGGTGACAAAGATACCGGAGCATCAGTTGATGGTATAAAAGAAGGAGCTGCAGATGATGATACTTCTGGAGATTCTGAAGGCGGGGGTGAAGTACTCGATGATATTGGAGAAGAAGTGACTGGAGCTTCAGTTGATGGAGTAGACGTCACCGGAGCATTGGTAGTTGGACTAGAAGTCACTGGAGCATTGGTTGTTGGAGTAGACGTCACCGGAGCTTCAGTTGTTGGATCAGATGTTACAGGAGCTTTGGTTGTNAGCATTGGTTGTTGGAGTAGACGTCACCGGAGCTTCAGTTGTTGGATCAGATGTTACAGGAGCTTTGGTTGTCGGACTAGAAGACGACGGAGCATCGGTTGTTGGACTAGAAGTTGACGGAGCATTAGTCGTTGGATTAGAAGTCACAGGAGCATCGGTTTGGGTTATTGGAGATGAAGATACTGGCTCTCGAGTGGGATTTGGAGTTGGAAGCGGTGTTGGTAGTAATGAGGTTGTTGGAAATAGTGAGGTTGATGGAGATTGTGTAGGCTCTTGTGTTGTCGGTTTTGGAGTAGGAACTGGTGTTGGTAGTAACGATGTGCTTGGTGAATCAGATATTACAACAGGTTTTATTGTCGGTGACGATGATGGTGGAGGTGTTGGTCTCTTAGTTGTGGGAGGAGGAGACGGTGGGAGAGAAGGAATTGGTGTTGGAGCTCTCGATGGCGCTGTAGTTGGATGTTCCGTAGTTGGCTCATTAGTCGTCGGTGCCAATGTAGTTGGTTCTTCAGTTGTCGGTGCCTCCGTAGTTGGATCGGAAGTAATTGGCGCCGCTGAAGTCGGATTCTCGGTAGTTGGTGCTTTTGTTGTTGTCTGTGGCTCATTCGTCGGCCTTTCAGTCACTAATGGTTCCAATATTACTGGCGGCGCCGTCGTCGAATTTGATGGTGGAATGAATCCATTTGCCTGATGAATAGTTGAATGTAAATGGTGAAGATTCAATTTTTGAGTGATTGGCAATTATTTCAAATTGATTGCAGGAGGTTGTACATGCACAACTCAAAAAGATGTGCACATCATGTGTCATAATGCATTATATATACTCACCTGGTCAAACCATGCCGCAGCAATAGCAACGATGATTATTATTCGTTTAGCACGAGCAGATCTACTTATCATTCTATTATTGCTCCATCGATTTGAACCACCCATATTCATCTATTCTGTATTGAGGTATTTAAACCGAAGCACATGGGTTCGCACAGAATTCTTTCTCCGGCGCAATCTCTCCATCGATTAATTTACTTATCTACGCCACAGATGCTACCATCTATTAAACTTTAGATTGATACCGGTGCGATTGACGCGATACTGCGAACATGGGTGATTGTCTTGATGCATGCATCATGGCCGAATTAGTCGATGATCAAGATGCCGTTGGTCGGTAGTTGGGTTGAAGAAAGCTGTCCAACTTCTTGGAGGACGGCCGGCGGGCTAAAAAGTGAAACTATGGGCAAGAGAAAACGAGAAAGAGGCCGAGAAAGAGCTCATTCAAAAACAATTTGAATTGATTGTTGACGGCCGTTGAGTGGTTTGAATTTGTTTGAATGTGTTCGTGAGAAAGCCGATGGCCATGGACAAATCAAAATGGCAACCCAGAACCCAGCCCGGGCCCGGGCAGCCCAGCTAGCCATCGTCAAAACCACGCACAGCCCACAGCCAGCCCACAGATAGAGCCCACAGCAGCCAGCAACCACGTGCTCCTCTAGAGGTATGCATGTAGTGGGATGTGGAGGAGGATGGGGTTACTTGTGGTTGGTGGTCGTGATTGGTGGAGGGAGGAGAAGGAGGAATAAATACTATCATCCACAAAACAACTAATCATCCTGCCTCCACCAGCAGAAGCTGCTTGTTAGAGTGGTGTATAATATCACAATGGTGGAGGATGCCGAGTGCCGAGCCGAGGCCTTTCATGGACGGCACCGCATATCGAAAGTGCGAAGCGTCTTTAATACACAGCAATCAACCCATCATGATCGTATCGTGTGATCGCCCTATCAACACATTGAGATGTGCGCCTGAAGTGGAACAGTCGTTTTGGATACTAAAACCAATCACAGTCATGATTTTTGACATCGTTTACAAGGTTATTTTGAGAGGGCGGCCGTAAGTAGAAAGAGCTGTGGTTTGTCGTCAAATTTGAGGTGATAATCAATCGACTGCGATAGCGCTTGAACTGGAAACATTGGTCACGTTGTAAACAAATGGGTTTGGAGTAAAAAGATTTGGGGCTCGGCGAAGGGGTCGATTTTGTGGAGTCGATTGGCATATTATTTCGTCTCAATACATACCACCTCCAGTCTAGAGACCATGGCTCTGAGAGGATTCCAAACGTCCCTCTTGTTGCCTTGCTACGATCACTGCAAGCTACTCTAGCCAAGATGCAAAAGATTTGGTCATTCATTCAACACATGGATCGGGGCGGGGGATAGGATTGATCACATCACAAGCAAACCTTTTTCAACGACAACTATGGATTCATAATGATAAAATAATTGCAGTATTTATTAGTTGAAATCATACGACCCCCGCCAATAACTTCCCCCTTATCGGCATGAACATATATTTTATGAGACAATCCATTCCCCCCTTTAGTCTATACACGGCCACTCTCTACACACACACTCTCTCTAAAGTCATCATCATCATCATTAGTCTGACAATAATGACAATTCCACGTACAATATTACTACTGCAGTGATTGACGTGGAGATTTATTCATAGTCACCCAAGGCTTCTCCTCCGCTTGAGGACTAGCTGCATTCTCCGGCGACACCGGTGCCATCTCCAACGCAGATTCATTCGTATCACACATAGTCAGTCCTTGACGAGCCTGACTAGGAGTAGTACTACGTGTAAGTTGAATAGCAATAGGTTCATCCTTGCTCGCGGGACTCTTGTAACCCTCCGCATCACTACTCTTCGTAGGACTACTCTCAGATTGAAAGGTACGTTCGGGTTCGGGTTTCTGGCCCTTCCCAACCTTCCACTGCAACCATGCTGCAATGTTAAGAGTCCTGTCACTAACTCTTTCCATAACATTCTTCAATTTCCCACCATCTTCCAATTCAAACCTAAACGAGCCAGCCGTCATGGCAGACGCATTGGGAGAAATCTCCTCATCAAACGTAGACGAGGCAAGGGAATTCGGTTGCTTCTTGATGGCACACTGCTTAATCGAAAAGGCGGCAAAGAACATAAGTCCCGACACTGCCAACAAGATCCAACTAAACAACCTCAACTCATCCTTCCACACCAAATGATTGTAGGCCCGGATAGGATTCCCTCCAGCCTGAGCCGTCTGCAATGCATACTCATAATACCCCTTACGCTGATAGGGATCAGGACAAGCATCACCAAACGTTCGTACATCACACGCCCACGACCCCTGCAACAAGGTATACAACGCATTCCTCTCGGTCCCACTCACATCCATCCCATGACACTTGACATTCCTAAAATTACTATTATACCCACTAAAACTCGCACTCCCCCCCTGATAATAATTTCCATCACAGGTATTCCCCCCAAAACTGGCAATAATAAACTCTCCACTCGCCGAACACCCCAGAGTCGAATACCCATCATTTGCCGCCACACAATCCGCATTACTATACGCCCCATCATTCCCATAATACACCTGTGGATTCGTCCCCATCACAGCCTTTAACAAATTATCACTCCCCCCATAGGTAAAAAACGAGTTGATAAAGTGTCGTCCGGTACACTCACCGAACCTCCATGGATCGGACTTTTTCCGGCCGTAGAGGGAGTAGGCGGCATTGGCACAGAATTGTTGTGTGCGGAATTGGTACCATTGGGAATCACCGTCGCGGTTGTCACCGGTGTATTCGTCGTCGACGTTGTCGAGGGCGCATTCGGACCAGACGCATGGTCCGGTGCGACGGTGTGTGGTGGAAGAAGAGGAGGAGGAGGAGGAGCTGCTGGAGGAATAGGAGCTGGAAGAGGAGGAGGAATAGCCGGAGGAGGAGGATTGAGAGGACTCGGGCTTGATTTCAATCCAGAATTTATCATATTGATTGAGTGAATTGAGAACATCAATTGGGGAGGGGGGTTGACGGTTTTGAAGTTTACTAAAGGAACGTGATTTACGTGCCGAGTTTAGATTGCTGTAGGATAGGTGACGTTCGACACTGGATGATGATGGTGTCGTTGTTGTATCGGCATCAGTTGTTTCTCTGGAGAGCATGCGGTGCCAAAAGCTTCTGGCTTGTTGGGCGACATACCAATCTTGATTGGTTTCGACCGCTGCGGAAGAAGCATTGGCGGCGAGGAGGAGGGTGAGCGCTGCGGAAAGTTTGGGCAGTGTCATTTTTTGATGTCCAAATGATGATGATGTGATCTCTCTCTTGTGTGTTTTTTTTTCAGAGGGTGATTTCTTCTACGGCCGTACCATGAAGATGATGAACAAACCCACTCAAACGAGGATGGATGAGATGACAATGATGATGATTATGATGATGATTAGCGCTATTGTGAACCACCAATGCGAACCGTCAATGTCTATTGTCTTGATCGAGCGAGTTACTACCCAAAAACACACAACAAAAGCCATCGAGCAAGCCAAGGGCCTCTTTCACCAAAAACAAGATAAGTTATCGCCCAAATTTTTTGCGTAGTTGACAGACTTTCTCGTAATTTTCACTCGTTTTAAGCAAAACAGATGTTTTGGAACTAGTACACCCTACGTTGAGCGTGTAGAAAAATCACGATCGGATTGGCATATCGTCGGGGGTAACACGGAAAAAATGATGCGAAAGCACCACTCGAATCTCGCCAATCTTTTGGGTGTTTGGAATGGTTTGGAAAGTATTGGACTGAATGAACGACAACAACCTATCATCCTAACATAACAACAACCTATCGGCAACCGAGTTAGAGTGTTGTTGATGTTATTGTCGACACTAATCAATCAAACAAGTTGTAATATTCTTCTTTGACTGCTAACACTGGTCATTTACGGCGTCGTCTTTGAACGGCTCTTCTCATAACATATTGATAACAATATTACATCACATCATTACATCACTTCAAAATCACCAAAAACACACAGACGAAACAATGACGACATCCACCATGATACACCACACCATGGCCAGCCTGACCACGGCATTGCTCCTCACCACCAGCAGCACTGCCACTACTGCCTCGTCCGAAGTCCCCCCCTCCCGCATCATCACCAACGAAGACCTCTACAACATCATGCTCACCCAATCGCAACACCTCCACTCCACCGATCCCTCCCACCGCCACCTCCACACACTCACCACGGAGCAAAAATCATCCACCGTTCGTAACAACTGGCTCCCCATCTCCAGCGATACCGAATTCCTACCCAACCTCCTCCTATCCGACTCGGCCCGTCGTCGCCTCGGAGGATACGACAGCAGTAATCCCTACTCGGCCGAACCATTCGTGGATGGATTGGAATATTACGATGAAGATGCGCAGAGTTGGAGGAAGTTGGGGTTTATTATCGATTGTCAGGCGAATGATGAGGATATGTATAGTGAGCATAGTCAGCATTCGGGGGATCAGGATCAGAGTATGATTACGGAGACGGGGTGTGCGAGGTATTTGATTTGGGCTGCGGTGAGTGTCTTGATTCTTGATTTGTTTTATTATTACTATTATTATTGTTGTATCATTGTTGTCATCCAAATCTCACCACACCATAATCATATTCAACAGTACGTCAATGAAAACTACGAGGGCAACGGAGCAGCCGAATACTCCTACTACGATCCCTACTACAGCAAATGGGACGAAACAACCTGCTCCTACGCCAACGGATCCCCCTGCACCAAAATGGACTGCCACCTCTCCTCCACCTCCTTCTCCCTCCTCGGATTCTTCAAACACAAAATCATTGATGATTGGATGGAACAACTATTCAAACATCAGGGAATTTGCACCTGGAGTGATGAAGACTATGCCTTTATGAAGAATGCACGCAAAGCCTGGCCTCAGGGGTGTACCATGACCAACACGAAGACCAAGGGGGGGAATTCACTCTATTACGATTTGAAACCCTCCTACAGTGGCCAAATTACGATTGGCATGTATACCGATGAAGAATGTGTCAAGGAATATTACATGAGTACCACTGACATTGAAAAGGTGATTGGAAACATCTTTGCCAATGCGGGGAGTCAGCACAGTCAAGACAATAACAACAACAACAACAACGACGGTTCTGGGTATGATTTCAGTTCCGAATCACTCTCCGAATCACTCAATCGTTGGAACTCGGCATTTGACATTTGGGACATTTGTCATTCCTGTGTCTCACATGATATTAGTAATACGGATGGATCCACCTACTTTGGGGAGTGTTATGATGATCAGTATTATGCCTACAAGAATTATTACAGTAATGATGACAAGGCGTCGTATTACAATGCGTACAATCAATATTACAATGGGAATAATAATAATAATAATGGTGCATACTGCAGTGCCAGTGGTGGTGGTGGTGGTGATGATGCGTATAGTTATGGAGATGATGGGAATAATGCTTACAATGATGATGATGGGTATAATGGTGGGAGGAAATTGTTTAGTAGTCAACGTACTTTGGGTGGGGAGTATTGCCCCAAGGGGTGTCAGTTTGAGTGTTATGATGATGCGGGGTACACTAGTGTGAATCAGGTAAGTACAAGAAGAAGAAGTATCGTGTATGTGTGTATCATGTCAAACGAATGACTTGGTGAAACACCACTGAACACAATACTCACAACTCCTTCTCATAATCACACAAATAATTCCCTCTCTGTCTCTTCAGTGCATGAAGTTCTCCGCCAAAACAGTCATGAGAACAGCCTCCTTCCGTGACCTCTCCATGGCCAACTTACAAGGAACACTCACTGCCCACTCTTTATCCGGATATGTCGATCAAACCTTTGAATTCCATTCCAAAACCAAGACGAATGCTTTTACGTATACCTTCCTTGTTACGATGTCGATGCTTTGTATTGGGTCTTTGTATTATTTGGTCAAGATTATTGTGGAGGCGAATAGGTCGATGAGTGCTCCTGCTTTGAGTGAGACTCTTGTGTAAAAATGAGTCTCTAGAGTTAAGAGTGCTAGAGAGAGAGTGGGGAGGACAAGATTGGGGATTGAAAAAACACATGCAAGCTTATTTATGGAATGGATGGAGCTACACTTTTACTGTGCAAAAGGGGAATAAATATACAAGATGTAGTCTCTTACTTACTAACTAATAGTCACTATTATTTGTTATGTCTCACACTCTAGTCGACAAGACGAATGAAGTTTGGTTATGCATCGAATTAATAATCATCTTTCGCTTTCACATTATGTATCTCTCCCATTGCTGCAATTTGACCTCCTCCCGTGCTCTTGCCAATGCAATTGTGAGTATCTTCCACATCAGACCAGCTGATTATGATCTGCACCAATTTCATGAGTCGTGTGAAAGAGGTTTGCTTGTGATCAACCCAATCCCCCGACCTTCGTCCCCAACAACACAGTAATACATGTAACATGTATCGTTCCTAGGATTATACACGATGGAAACTTTGTGAGCATATTTCTTGTCTAAACCACTCGGATTACCCCCTGCTTGGTACAAGGGAGTAGTGTCACGTTGCCAATGAATCAAGTCCTTGGAAAATGCAATCATAATGTGCGCTGCTCCCCGACCAACGCCGTAATAAAACATTACCCAATGCTTCTCCTCCTCGTCCCAAAACACCTTGGCGTCGGAGCAAAATTGCGTGTCGAATCCATCTTTGCTAACGCATATTATCGGGTTGTCGCTGTGGCGTTCCCACTCATACAAACACTGAGACGTTGCGATTCCAATCTGCTCAATCCACTCTGGCATCTGTTTTGCATTGTAAAAGTTGTAATATACACCATTGTGCTCTACTAGCCATGGCTGGTAGATGCTGTGCTTCTCCCAATCATCCACTTCCCCTGGACCGTGGATGGATAAAATGCTTTCATCTTTCTCCTGCTTCCAATGTATGCCATCAGAAGAAGATGCCAACCCCTGGTAGCCCGGGTCTGCTTCGTACTCGTTCTTCTTTTCGTACGCTCCGTAGAGTGAAAGGAACTTGTCGTCTTTAGTCTTTTTCAATATTCTCGGAGCATCTATGGAGTAACTCTCGTACTGATAAGCTCCAAGCACCACGCCACCGTAATCAAATGATCCCTCTTCACCGTATCCCATTGCCAATCTGAGATTAGACCACTCTACTAAGTCATAGCTTTCAGCGATGAAGGATTGATATCCAATCCCATCAAACCCAATGAAACTCATGTAATACGTCTCCTCATCTCCTGGTAGCTGGAAGACTGTTGGAACATCCGTCATTTGAATCCCTTCATAACCAGCTATGACTGGATTAGGGGGTATGACATGCTTGTCGTAGTAATGCCAGCCTCGATACTTCTTCGACCACTGTTTTGTCAATTCTGAAGATATCAACACACTTCGTGGGATACAATACACCCCGCCTTGGTAGCTCTTGTTCATTAATTTCAATGTAGTACCAGCAGGCACATTCACTCGTAGTTGAGTTTGGTCCAAATGAACGCGAATTGTGCCATAGGTCGTATTAACCTCGCAAGTAACGGATGAAATGCCCTCAAGCGGGCTGCATGCCCATTCTTTCCACCCATTGGACAATGGTTTGATCCCCAGCAAAATTTCTGGATACAAGGCACAGGGACCTGCTGACCACGCATGACACAAGCTTCGAGCAAATGGTCTGTCGTAGAATGCAGCTACTTCTGATATTGTTTCCTCTTCATTGAATGCTTCATAAAAGGTTGTGGCGCCTGTTTCCAGCATCCCGCCCCAGTACTTGCGGACTTGGTCTAATACGGCACTGCGTTCATCCAAACGTATCAGTGCAAGACATTCCAAGTGCTTCATGTATGGAGTGGCAACATTAGCCAACTCTGTTCCCAACAAAGCCGCTCTAGACTCGTCCAAAAGTTTGCGGCATTTCTTGATCGTGCAGACACGTTCATCACTAGTATCAGGATCCCACCAATTTCCACTAGCAGAATCGTCGAGGCGGGAGTAAAGACCAGAGAGAACACCTAGCAGATGTGCATGTCTTGTATAGCCGCTTTGGATATCATCACTTGCCAAGAGCGAGGTTTCCAACTTTGATTGCACATTCTTCATCAAATCGACAACGCTATTGAGCGCCTCTTTTGCTGCATTGTCTGCTGACATTAATAACATGGAATTTGCCAAATCTTGAGCACAATCTAGTGCCCACCACCAAATAATCTGCAGGGGGATTGACTTGTCTCCCTCTACTGTCCAATCAATGAAAATCCATTCACTTTCATGCTCAATAAACCAACCCTTCTCCTTGTCACTACACAATTCAACTAAATGAATGAGCCTTGTTTCAAGTAATTGCCACTCTTGCTGCAGAAACGATTCATCACTAAAGTATCTCTGATACAGCCAATGACAAATGAAGAACCACAAAGAGTAGTCCACAATACCATTCACGTGACTCTCTGCAACGTGAATTCTAGCATCCACTTTTTCTTCTTCGGAAGCATCGGTAGTGGTAGTAGTGCTGATGCCGTAGAGCTTTTCCATCCCACACCTTCCCAACACGGACAAAGTCCAACGAATGCATTCAGCATTATGGATAGAATATGCATTAGCCATTAGACTCACCACCACATCACCAAGCCAGGGTAATCGATCTCGTTTGATACCATCCACGATAAAGTTTTGATGGATGCACAACTTTAATGTAGTTGCTGCACAATCCCAAATTTTCTTATCGACTTGAAGATTGTCACTTGAAGCATCATGACCAAAATCGAGTAGTGAGCTTGTATTATTATTATTGTCTGTTCGTTGAGCTTCGTGTGACAAGCAAACGAC
>JALLBC010001489.1:0-10725 GCA_036939775.1 Skeletonema grethae | reverse complement strand
TGCGACTTGAATAAAAGCTTGTCGAAGCCCTCCAACAAATCTTAAATTTTGCAACTGTTTGACGGGTATAACTCTAGCTACGACTGTAGTCGAAGCTTGGATATTCGACAGAAGTTGTCGATGGATAGCTTCACCGAGAACGATGGACGCTCAAAGAGTGCTGCTGCCCAGCAGTCCGAAAGCATCATCTCCAGATTCTTCTTTCACTCTGCTTATCCTACGTTGAAACTGGGCTCGCAGCGACCACTCAAAGAAGATGATCTGTCAGAGCTCCGATATGAGGAATCACCGTGCAACAATAGATTGAAAATTGAGAAGATATGGGCAGAGGAAGTAAAATCAGGGCGAATGAATCTTGGACGTGGATTGTTTGCAGATTTCATTAGATCGACGTGGAAGGCGCAGCTACTTGCTTTTATCAACTTTATTGCAAGGATTGGACAGGCTTGGGCACTTGGCATGTTGATGGAAGAGTTTGGAAGGTATGATAATGATGCTGCTCCCACGAGTGAGAAAGTTGTTGATGCCAAGATGGCTTATCTATATGCAGGGTTGCTTACTTTATGTGGCTTGATTGCATTTCCATCAAAGCAACACTGTTTCTTCTATTCATATTGCAAAGGCCTTCAGCTGAAGGTAGGCCTGATTGCTACAATCTACCACAAGACACTTCGCCTACCATCGATAGGTGTTGATGTTAGCAATGGTCACGTCACAAACTTGGCGTCAAACGATGTAGAACGTTTCCTGCTCGCATCAGTTTGGGCAGTATTCATTATTGTCGGCCCAATCGCTTCGATATTGATCTTGATCTCAGGTATTATAATCACGGGGCCTGCCTTCGCAATCGGATTCTCTCTCATGACTCTAATACTGCCAATACAAATCTATGCCGGAAGAAGGTTTGCGTATTTTAGGTCTAGAGTGGCTGCATTGACTGATTCTCGCGTTAGTTTGGTATCTCAAACCGTACACGGCAACAGAGTAATGAAGTTTAATTGTTGGGAAGACAGTTTTAGGGAAAAGATTGCAAATCAAAGAGAGGAAGAAGTAAATGTGCTGTGCAGGGCTAGCATCTACAAGGCATTCAACGAGGCTTTGTTTTACTTTACTTCTTTGCTAGTGGCAGTGATTACTTTCACGATTGATGTGAAGGTGAATGGAAGAGTTTTGTCGCCCAAGACGGTCTTCACCGCTATCACTCTCTTCAACACGTTACAATATATTCTTTCCAAGCATATGCCCGGCATTGCAATGGGTCTTTCTGAATGTTTCATCAGTTGTAAACGAATTCAAGCGCTGTTAATATTGCCGGAGCATTGTGATCAAGAAGTGAATGCGCCAGATGCAGTACAAAGCAGCAATACTCATCGCGAAGTGTTGTCACTATTGCACGTTTCATGTCATTGGGATGGAATCCCAGCGAAGAACACTTCTAGCACACTTGCGCTTTCGGGTATATCACTCTCACTCGAAGCAGGGAAACTTTACTGTCTCATTGGAGTTGTAGGTTCCGGAAAAAGCGCTTTACTAGCTGCTCTAGCAGGAGAGCTTCCTGTGTCCGAAGGCAAGATAGAAAGAAAGTATACAACACTTTCGTACGCAGTGCAAGATAGCTGGATCATGAATGCTACAGTTCGTGAGAACATAATAATGGGAAGTGGATTCGATCAAACGTGGTATGACGAAGTATACCAAGCATGTAGACTTGATGAGGATTTCTTTCGGGACTCGCAGATCTTGGGTGATCGTGGCGTACAGTGCTCTGGCGGCCAACGAGCCCGTATAGGACTAGCTCGTGCGCTGTATTGCGATTCAGATATACTTCTAATCGACGATTGTCTTTCAGCCGTTGATAGTAAAGTTGCGCGGGCCTTGTTTTACTCTGCTATTCAAAATCTTGCAACAAAGCGCGGGCGATGTGTTGTATTGGCCACCCATCAATTGCAATTTTGTGACGATGCAGATAGCTGTATATTCATAGATGACGGAAGAGTCGTGCGCATGGGCTCCTACTTTGAATGTGTTGCACACTCCAGCGGCAAGCTGTTGCATACAACACAAGCAGGCGAAGGGGCGGTTCATATCAGTTCACACGATGCCGATGATAATACAGATAGGCAAATGAGTACTCCACCTTCCAAAACAATTGTCAACAAAGCAGATGCGACATTATTGGTGACCGAACAAATTGTACAGGAAGAGAAGAGGACAACAGGGGTGATAAAGATGAGTACGTGGAGAGCTTATGTGAATGCTATAGGTGCGCCA
Organism: Skeletonema grethae; assembly: GCA_036939775.1. Lineage (NCBI taxonomy): Eukaryota > Bacillariophyta > Thalassiosirophyceae > Thalassiosirales > Thalassiosiraceae > Skeletonema > Skeletonema grethae. Next base: position 8,454 of record JALLBC010001489.1, on the reverse strand, counting down.
ACCACTCTTGGGCTATTCATCATGTTTGCAATTACACAAACCGTATATTTGCTTGTCATCGTGATAATGGGTAATTGGTCTGGAGCTTCCGCTGACAAACAAGCCTCGTATGTCAATACTGTGTTGTGGCTGACTGGTGGTGTGGTATTGTTTTCGGTAGCACGAGCATATTGTACATTCTATTCCTTGATCAAGGCTTCCAAAAAACTGCACAATCTCATGCTGTCTTCTGTGCTTAGTGCAAAAATTGAGTTCTTTGATACCAATCCAGTTGGTCGAATTCTCAATCGTTTTAGTGCCGATGTCGGAATCTGTGATGAAACTCTTCCTCTTACAATCTACGACTTTGCAGTTGGGCTCTTCCTCGTAGTGGGATCAATCACAACCGCAATAGTTTCACTTCCTTTTACACTGATTGCGTTACTACCATTGATGTGCTACTTTATCAAACTCCGGAACATGTTTGTGAAAACGACTCGTGAGTTGAAGAGGATTGAGGGCATGGCTAGATCGCCTGTCTTCGCGATGATGAGCGAGTCCCTAAAAGGAGTGAGAACAATCAGATGTAACGGGAAGACGAAGTACTTTTTCAACAATTTTGAAAGCATGCAAGCTGCGCACACAAAAGCGGCTTTTGCATTTACGTTGTGTTCGCGGTGGTTTGCATTTAATTTGGACATCATCTCTTTCGTGTTTACTTCAGTGGCTTCCTTCTCTGCGGTTCTTTTCTACGAAAAAGGCTGGCTTGAGATTCAGCCGTCTGTTATTGGACTTGCGTTGACGCTGCTGATACAGATATCTACGACTAACTTTCCTTGGATTGTGCGACAGAGTGCGGTAAGAATCTAGAAGCAAACACAGCAAACTCACTGTTGCATTTTCTTCAGTCTCACACTTTTATCTATGTGCTTACAGGAGGTCACTAATCAAATGGTCAGTGTTGAACGACTCCATGAATTCCACGAGTTACCTTCAGAAGCTCCTCTCAAGCTTGACCACGACAAATCCATTGACAACGATTGGCCTTTGAGCCCTTCCATCACAGTGAACGATTTGACTGTCAGATACAGAGCATCTCTACCAGTCTGCCTCGATGGTTTGTCTTTCGCTGTAGGAGCTGGTGAGCGGTTAGGAGTTGTCGGAAGGACGGGTTCGGGCAAGTCTTCTTTGGTGCAAGCATTATTAAGACTACTTGAGACGGAGAAGGGCTTTATTGAGATCGACGGACTTGACATAAGTTCTATCGGTTTGCAAAGACTACGAACATCCATGGCTGTTATACCTCAATCTCCAGTTCTTTTCAGTGGGTACACTGTTCGTGACAATCTAGACCCTTTCACCAAGTACACAGATGATACCATTTGGGATGCTTTGGAATCAGTACAAATGATTGATGCGGTTAAAGCGTTACCTTTGCAGCTTGGCGCAACTGTCGCACATGAAGGATGCAATTTTAGTGTTGGACAGAGACAATTGCTCTGTCTAGCTCGAGCAGTTTTGCTCCACAACAATGTTATAATCATGGACGAGCCATCCGCCAACGTCGACTCCAAGACTGACCAGCTACTCCAGAAGACGCTGAGGGAGAGATTTTCTCAAGCTACAATCATCTCTGTTGCCCACCGTCTAGACACAATCATTGACTACGATAAAGTTTTAGTATTAGGCGACGGAAAGATGATAGAGTTTGGTAGTCCAAGTGACTTGTTGTCAAAAGAGGATGGACATTTCTTGGCACTGGTCAATAGTACTGGTGAAGAAATGGCCAAGGCATTATTGAAAAGAGCACGTGCTCGGGATCATGATCGGTAAGCGACCGCGGCCACCCACGAACGCGAAAGGCTGGTAAGAATCAAAGTGTCTCTCCCCACTAATGAATTTTTGGAAGTAACTTTGCACATCGAAGGGTTCCCAGGAATGTGCAAAAAGCACGAGGCTATACAAAGAAAACGTTGCACTACAGAGGGATGTGAAAATCGAGCTAAAAGAATGATGCAAGGAAATCATTGTCTGTGGAGGAATTTGACAAGCAAGCTTGGAGTGAAGTATGTATCAGAAGCTTGGGGCTAACGTGAAAAAGAGGAAACGGTGCGCTGCAGCTACAGAGGGATATCAGAATGCACATCATGAAGTCCAAATTTTGCTGTCAGAGATTGAGGTTGCTCGTGAGATTGCTTATTAGCAGTCACCCCCACGAGCGGCACATTCATTTTAGTCTCATTAGAGAGACGTGAAGTAGCGGTATCCTCACTTTCTCTAGCTGGTCTGTACACTATGTTTCTATGTGAGACATACCCGTCCGTCCGTCCTCCCTTCCCTTCCTCTCCTTCCCGCTCTTTCCCCCCTGCTCCACGGTCCACGGCGGCTCCTCCGCCGTCAAAACATTTATTTCCAGCACCAACATTGTAACACACGAGCACTATCTACACCTATCCCGCAGCGATCCTATCAACCGCATACACTTTTATAGATTATATATAACCAATGGCGGACTTGGCTTTCAATAATTTCGGTGAGTTGTTGGTGAATCCACCTTCACAAAAATTATGCTCAAAATTCANCGGACTTGGCTTTCAATAATTTCGGTGAGTTGTTGGTGAATCCACCTTCACAAAAATTATGCTCAAAATTCATTCATCTCACACAAGTTTGCAATTTTTATCAAACTGCCAAAATCTGCCAAAATAGACGCGTTTAAGGACGCCGCAGATGAACCTGGTGCATCCCAGGGAGAGAAGGTACACGTTCGTGTACAGCAGCGTAATGGAAGAAAGTGTATTACCACCGTCGCTGGTCTTGCTGATGACCTAGACATTAAGCGCATATGTAAGGCATTTAAGAAAAACTTTTCATGCAACGGTGCCGTTCAGAAGGATGAGGACGATAGTGAGGTTATTCAGCTGAGTGGTGATCAAAGGACGAATGTGAAGGAATTTCTGGTGGATCAGGAGATTTGCCATTCTGATGCTATTGTTCTCCACGGTTTCTAAAGTGTGTATAATATTGATGAAACAACAAAATGTCGCTCGTGGTACTTTGACTGGGTTCAATAATTGACAATTGCGGTGTGTGGTAGAATTATACAACATATAGAGGCGGTGAAACTGTGTTTTGTCGGAATTCACTGTGATTGAGGAGTTGTAAATAAATTAGGCGCATCTACTAATTATCTTTCTTTGATAAACTCTTCCAACGCAATGGAGAGAATCGTTTCACGAGCCTCAACAATTTGATAAGGCAGATGAGCCAAATTAATGAAGTAGGGACGCCTAGAAAGAACAGTAGTGATCCAATCAAAAATGTTCTTGTGACTAGGAGAGAGAAAGCCAGGGGGAGCAGTGCCGAACACCGTTTTGCAATCCGCTTTGAATCTCTCAAAGCATATTCAAGAGTAACTTTCACTTTCCTCTGCAGAAGTGATGCGGTAAAATCAAAGTCATCGCTATCTGCTGTTTTACGAGCTTTCCTCCCTTTTGGTCTATCGTGTCGATCTTTGATTACGCGTCGGCGTCGTTCAAGCAGGCGCTCTTGGTCACGGCGTGCATTCCCCTTTTGTTTCTCTGCCAATGCGTCGAGATAGGTGATGCCCGCACGAGAGATCTCTTCGATTGTGGACACAGCGCTGAGGTAGGCTGCTTCCTTTGCGACTTTGAGGCTTGGTTCCAATCGCGCGTACACTTTCTCTGAGGCAGCTTTCATCGTGCAATGGACGAAGGGGCGGAGGAGGGTAGATTTTCCCCAGCGACTCTCCACCTTCTTGATCAGACTGAATACCTTTCTTTTCAGTGACGCAATGTTGGGCTGCTGCCGTCGTAGCTCTGCGTGATACATGCCTTTAGCCCGACGCACACGAGGAACCAATCTGCGATGATAGTGATTCTCCCAATACCTCAAACTCCTGCTAACTCGTTTCCCAACACTTTTCACGACGTCCTCCTTCATTAGAGTTACATTGACATACGTGGACAAAGCTTGTGTATGCATATACTTGAGCTCACTCTCAGCTTCTATGAGCCTTTTTCGAGCTTCTTTGGCACGATCTTCTGCAGACTGTGCTCGCTTTTCTGACTTCTTGAGTTTGTCTTCTAATGTATCAAGCTCTGCATTGAACTCGTCTTCCATGCGTCCCATCTTTTTAATTGAACATTCGAGTGCAGATTGGCATAGTTGCAGCAAAGCTGTTTCGTTCGCACCAAAGCGGATAGAATTGGCACTGGTATCGTCAAATAATTTAAATTTGCCCGACATGGCGAATCTAATCCCGGCGAAATCCTGTTCATGCCTAACTGACTGTGCATAGACACAATGAGAGGCAAAGAGCAGAAGCATCAGTTGCAGCAATGGAACTGTCTTCATCTTTGGTCAATGCAAGAGGTATGAAAGACCAGGGCAATTCTATCGAATGAATCGAAGAAGTTGTTTGAAGTCCGAATCACAGAAGAAGAGGAATCTCTACGCGAAAAACTGGGTTCCCGCAATATTTTTCAACGTCATCCTATCGCCTATCGCAAAACTCGCGTCTTCTTTGCTTCTATCTATGATGTTGCCAATGAGGTGACATCGACCGTACCCAATGAAATGATGTTGTGCACTGCAGCATCGAGAATCTTCTTCGTTCTGTGCTTCGCAGTTGCTGTGTTTTCGTCAAATGTGGTGGCGATGGTCATAACACAATCAGTAGCGTTAGCAACAAAAACTGCCATGGAGCTTTCGCAAAAGGCAAACATAGATCCTTCATTTGCAGATGAGGCGTGTCAACTGTGGTATTCTATTCTCTGCGTAGATGATGATGGTGACATACCGTTACCATTATCTGCCATGCCGGCAGCTCATGCTTTATATGCATCGACGCTCGCACGCGTAGGTCGGGATCGGGAAGCTCTAGCCCAACATGATAAGTCTTTGTACTACTTTGACAAGTGCAACGCATCAAAACAAACTACAAAAGCTGAGGCGGATGTTCTACTGGCAAAAGGCAAATCACTGCAGCGATTAATGAGATACCGCGATGCGATGATGCTGTTAAAGGGATCTTTTACCCGAGATTCAACAGATAATGTTTCGTGGTTGCGCAGCTGCCAGTCAGAGGCAATCGACAGAGCAGCACTCTGTTCAATGAGATTGGGTGACGTTGATTCATCTATACTGATTCTTGATGACTTTGAAAAGTCTCTAAATCTTAACGAACAACTCAATCCAAATCTTGCAGGCATGCTTGGAGCATCTCTGTTACTCAAAACATCGAGGGAAGGAGAGAATGACGAAAGTTGCACTCGAGCACTGCAATTGCTGCAATGCGCAGCAGACTCTTCTGTCTCACCAATCTACAATTGGGTGCGTCATATCGTTACAAAACAGGTTGATTTCAACCCCTTTGATTCTTTCACATCCATCTACGCAGCGTTTGCAGAAGCAAACAATTCCCCCTTTGACGATCCCGACCTGATCAACTTGGACGACAAAGTCAGGTTGCACTCTATCATACACGAATACGAAGCATTTTGCCCGTTTGGATATGTGTTGCCACTCCAAAAAGATGCAATGGCAAGAGAGTGGGCAAATAAAGTTGACATTGATGATCTTGCTTGGGTGCTAAAAGATCGTGCTGGGTATGGCTCGCATGGAAACATTATTGCAACTACGACAGAAGTCTTGTCGATGTATGATTCTAGCAAAAGTGCAAACGAGCAGGAAGAATCAAAGCTTTGCCAGCGAATAGTTCATCCGCCAATATTATTGAATGGACGCAAGTTTTCGTTACGAGTGTATGTCGTCTACTTTCCAGAGGGTGTTGCACTGACGTCTAGAGGTAAGCAAAAACAAAATGCAGAAGTCTACGTTTCAACAGAAGGGTTGGTCAAGTTTGCATCTGAATTATACAACGATAAAGCAAACAATGATATTGACAGTCAGTACATGACCAACTCAGGAAGAGGAGACGGAAGATCGAGTAAACAAGAGGACTTTCACTATCTTAAAAGTCAGTTTGATGCAAGTGATAAAGCCTACAAGGAACTCTGGAAAAGAATCAGAACATCGATTGGATTAGTCATGAATCGGTACATTTTGAAACAACACTTTATTGATAGTGAAATGCGTGCGTCGTATGATGTTTCCTATTTTGGATTACCTAAGATGTTGGGTTTTGATTTTATGTTGGACGACGAGACAAACCCCTGGCTATTGGAAGTAAATCGATTTCCTGGACTCGACCCACGGTCTGCCTCTGACTCTCGCGTGAAACACTGCGTTCAATATGACGCATGGCTTGCTGCTACAGAGCGTTTAGGCTTCTCCGCAGAGCACATGAAGAAGATTCGTCCTCTAGACTACGAAGGATTTTCGTTGGAAAAGCTCTGAGATTCACCTATAAGCCTATTGGTAGGCTACTATCGATATATTTGATCCTTTCCGAAGACTTTCTCTGCGCTTCTTCTTGCATAAGCAAACATGAGTCCCGGAGTATCGTGCATTACGACATTTTTGTCCTGGTCATTATTTGTATTGTTTGCTGTAGATTTTGCAGAAGCCGGTGCTTCATCAAAATTATCTATGCGTCGCATAATCTCTTCTTTGGATTCATCGTCAGGGATATTAATTCTGCTTAAATCTCCTCCAACTGCTGCGAAACTCTTCATCTGGTATTTACAAGCTCTGGTTAGAAAGTACATGCCATGAAATGCCTCTTCGATTGTTGGGCACGCAACAATGGGTCCATGATCTTCCAATAACAAAAACTGGTTTGTTGGGCCAAGGTTGGCCACGAGCCGAGGTTGTTCCGATTCGTCGTTTGCACTTCCTTCGAACGGATGATATGATAATCCTTTTTTCAATACGTAACTTGCCTCTTGTGATAACGGCAAAATCCCTATTGTTGTTTGAGACAAGGCAGATGCATCTAAATCGTGTCCGTGCCAAACAGCATGAACATCATGGCGTGCTGCATGTATAGCTGAGTGCAGCACGTACCCTGGTTTAAACACTCTCCCCTTTCCTGGATTGATTTCGCGTCTATCTCCAGGTATAGATTGTTGAATGACCATTCCATCAAGATTGACTTTTAGCAGGTTGGATGCAGTGATCTCATCGAAGCCTGTACCAAAGTCGTTGAGTAGGAAAAATGGACCTCCAGGCTCGCTATCACTGCCATCAACTTTGAGAGTGATGTGATTGAAAATATTCTCGTGCCAATCATGTAGGTAGGCGATGCGATAGGAGACTGCAAGCGAGCATCTCTGTTCCCACTCTCTTTCTGTAAAACATCCTTCCAGATCAGGAGGAATGGACGGATAGGTGCTCAAACCATCAACTTCTTCATTTGTAATGGTATGCGGAGACGTTGTGCTCGATAAGCTGCTGCTGCATAATATGTAGCTATTTCGGTTATTGTGCATCACGAATGCTTGCACATGTTGCGTTGAAAAAGATATCCCTACCAGCACACATGCCAAAACGAAGGTGCCGCTCAATGCCAATGGGATCGATTTTTGCATGGTTCTTAAGTGATAGCAAGAGTACGCACGGGAGACTGAGTTGGATGTTGACGGACACAGCTAGCTGGTTGAAGGTTGAAGGCATAGGCGTAGCTGGTGGGGTGCTTGGTGCTTGATATGTTGCTTGCCGTCGTCGTCGTTAGCGTTAGCTTAGTGGGGGTTTTGATGTGTCAAGTGTCATGTGACCCATTCATTCATATGTATCAGTATCAATATCGTCATTTTAAAAGTAAGCTTGCCATGTCAAAGGTCAAGGGTATCATAGACACTTGTTGTGTTGAATTCAAGGGTTGAATTGGTATGATACGATACGGCTTGGAATGATATCAAGTCAATGAATATGAATTTAGATAATTATAGTACAGTCATCAAACAGCTTTCATTTCGCGCATCTCAACAAGTTTTGCTTCAGTTTCGGTGATTACTGTTCCAGAGTAGCAGCAAATTGCAAGGCGAAACCTATTACAAAGTATACCTGAACTAGAAGAAGACAAATTGCCTTTTCCTCTGCAAACTCTCCATACTCTGGATGTAAAGCCCACCCTGGATGACTGCCAAGTCCACAAGAGAACCAAGCCGCCAATGCAAAGCAGCACAAGGAAAGGAAGCGCAACTCCCGAGTTTGGCTTTGTGTTTCCACTTGAAGTGTATTGTACAGGGAGCCGCACATTCCAAGTGCAATTACACATCCGCGAAATCCAAAGGCATATTTCGAAGTAATCAAGCTAAAAAACTTGGTCTTGATCAGCATAGGAATGACGAGCTGTGGAACAAAAGATAGCCATGCCGTGGCAAGTAGATAGGGTAGCTTCAAGTTACCTGCAAAAGCGAAGGTAAGAATAAGAAAGTTGAAGGGGAAAAGAAGTGGAAAAGCGCCGCGAGGGATGTAGATTGTAGGCTCGCGTCCTTGCTTCTTGGCCTGTTCAGTCTTTTTTATTTGTTCATTTCGAATCTTTTCCAG
>JALLBC010001482.1:0-10889 GCA_036939775.1 Skeletonema grethae | reverse complement strand
TATGTGTATCTAATACCGATGACAAACTTCAAAATGACCCCAAAATATTTTCTGTACCGGCTCAGACAGATTGGGAAACGGATTAGGGTCATTCATTTCCTTTCATGAGGAAAAAATGTCTTCTTCGTTCTACTTATTCCCGCCTCCCAAGTTTCCTACCGTTACAATGAGGCTCATATCGGGCTTGCGGGCGTGCCTACAGAATAGTCTGGTTGGTGGAGAGGTTTTGTAGGGGAATTTTGGACAATATATGGTTATGTTTGTTGATATACGGGTATTTTGATCTGATTTTTGTTAACCCCACGAGGGCAAGTGCCCCCTATTTCGAAAGACAACGAAGACAAAAAAATATTTCCCAGAGAGTTATCCCAGAGAAACATCATCAAGATGCGGCGGGCGTGAACTCATAGAGCCCCTATCCCCGACTCATCCCTTCCCTACTTATGAACACGGATGAATCTCTAGCATTATCAAGCATAATTAGCACCAGAACAATTATTCATCTTAACCAAGACGACGCCATGGAAGAATCTAACGGCAGAGAAGTCAAGTTGACCTCTTCGTGGGTGAAGCGGCTTGGAATGCTGTTTCCCGGTAATGTTGCTAACCTAAAAGATGAAATGCTTCAACCACATGGGGACTCATCATCAGAACCTACGCGACGCCTGGCGATAGAAGATGTGCAAGATGCACTACGAAACATGACATCAGAGACGATGTCTGTGAGATCTAATGCATCCTCTAAGGATCCCCCCAGCATCTTGAAGAGTAAAAGGGTATATTCTCCCGTACCCTCAGTTGATACAAAAATGAAACCGAATGAAGAGGCCCCGAATAACACCAATAATACAGTATACATGCTTAGATTGCTCATGATGGTGGATTCTTTTCCGGTTGATGATCGAGTCAATTTGGGCTTACCTGCAACTGATAGGCTTCCTAATACTTTGTCGTTTAAGCCCGACCCATCGTCCCAAATAGTTGCAGCGACAAACCCTCATGTCAATAATATGCAGGCGTCCAAAGTCAAAGAAGAAGAAAGGGGTGGAGAAGGTGAAGATTGTGACCAGCCTCTTGGTGGTTTGTTACGAGCAAAAAATGAAGGGCAGCCCCAAACAAGTTTGACTGCAATATTGACCTACAAACCCAGAAGGGCTTGCTCTCCAAACAATACCGAGGAGAATGTCTCTACTTCTTCTGAGTCCCTCTCAAGCCCCGCAAAGGCGCTCCAGACACTTGAAGCGTTGGCATCCAGGGCATCTAATCAATCTTCATACACGCACCCCACAACCGCAACTGATTGTGACAGCCAATCCCAACCCTCTGTTTCAACAAAAGGGGAGTCGAATAGTCTTGATCAGGCTTTGGAGTCCACGATGCTAAAGTACAAGCCCAAGAGAAAGAACTCTCCGCCCAGTAATATGTCTGGTCTCACGGCACAAGAAGTCTTCGGCAGTTTCACAACAATGAACTCTACAGGCACTTTCCGGGACACACAAAAAAGATGCGTCCCAACCTTGGCAAACAGGTCGAACGGTCAAATCAATCAAAAGAATAGGAACGACAGCTGGAGGAAGTTGAAGGGGAAGTCGAGTAGAATCAATGACTCGTCTACATTGAAAAACACGCTCAAATCAAGTGATGATTTCCCTAGTACAGGCACTTTCAGGGATTCAGCAAAGCGGCACGTTCGTACCATCTCAGAACCAAATCAACAATGGGATATCAAACCATTGTCACAACCCGTCATGCCTTCTTCAAGAACGGCATCCAATCCAGGACCTTCGGGACGCCCTGACTCTGTTAGTGAGTTGCTGAATGGTAATCTGCTTCCATCCACTGGTACGTTCAAAGATTCGGATAAAAGACACGTCCGTCTCAAATCGAACGAAGAATGGGATCTCAAACAGAACCAGACCCACGTCAGAAACTTCTCAGCCCCAGACCCCTTTGGATACAATCCCAGCATTAATACTGGTAGCAATGGAGACATGCGCGTCAAATCGACACAAAATCAACCGGAAAAACCGAAGTTTTTATTCCAAATCTACATGGAGAACAAGGCAAAACTTGACAGTGTACAGCAAAAGCCCACTGCTGTCAGTGTGGAACACGTGGCCAGCATTCCACCAAAGGCTGTGGAGGCCACGAAGCCAGCTGCAAAGGGCGAACTATTGGTAGACTGGGGTGATCAAGGATCAGACTCGGAATCGGAAGACGAGGAACAAGAAGAAAACAACGGTGTCATCACCATTATCAAGAACGACTCATCCAGAAGAATTTCGGACATTACCACCCAAGACGACTTTGATGACATGGATGAAGCTTTTGATACCTCGTTAGAAATGCGTGAACGCATTCGGTCTCTATCCATACCAGAGGAACCAAGTTGGTTTGAACTGAATCCCATTCAATCCAATGAAGGACAAAACGAAAACGATGATTACTTCTTGGCTGGCAAGGATGAAGATGTTGGAACCGGAGAAGCGCATCAAACCATTCTACAGCGAAGTGAGAGTGAAAAAACCAGCGCAAGCAGTGAAACAGTGAAGACCTCAGGCAAGGTCAGTACCCAATATGATAATATCATTGTTGAAACTAACATCAACCACGTCGAAATGGGAGAGGGATTGATTAGAAACATGTCGGCAATAACTCTACTTGAGTTGTCAGACGAAGAACTTTAATTTCAAAGTTAATCAGATTACATATTGTACAATACCTACATGAAGAAGAACTTGACGTGTACAAGGATAATACTTATGTAAGCACTATGTGAAATAGTAAACCGTAAATAAGAGCACCAAGTGTATGAAGTACGATGAATGTATTAATAAATGGTTAAATACCATTAGCTTCAAAAGAGTCCACAGTGTTCGAGGAATATCTCAGAGGATAATAGGAAGGAGACGGTAATACTGCCATTTCTCTCTTCAGTACCTCTTTTTGTTCCTCCGTGCTCATCGACGTCATTTCTTTGGTCACGTCCCTCATCCTATCCTCCAACTCCTCATCTAGACCTTTGACCATTACTCGCAGAACAGAGTCTACATTATAAGCTCCTCCTCTGCCAGTATACAATTCCCCAACAACATTCAATGTAAGTACAATACCAAATGTAATAATACCAAACAAGCATCCCTCAATTGTCAAAATATTATATCCCCCTATACTCTGTGTACCAGCCCCAAGAACCGGAAATGATGACAATTCAATCACAGCCAACAACCAAAGAAGCAACAAGTGCGCCGGCGGTAACTTCCGCTGCAGTGCTCCCAATCGATTCGCCCTCGCCTGTCGCAACGATCGGACAGTATCATATATACTCGAGGGTACACCCACACTTGTCAAATACATGATAATTTCCAATGGATCATCCATCGGCCTTGCACTCAACACTTGTGCCGGTTCAATCCCCAACCCCTTTTTCAAATCTTCCTCGACATATCGTTTTACGGCCACAAGACACATTTCATACATATCCTTACGTCCATTGCAAACTAGTGCCACCTGTTCCAATAAACTCTTTGCTTCGGTAACTTCCCCAAATAAACTTACAAAAACTGCCTCTTGTTGTTGATACATGAAGTAATACGTCTGCCCTACCAATATCGAAAATGTCAAGCTTGTCACGGTTAAAAAGTTTTGAATAAATTGGGAGGAATCCACCGCGAGGACAGCAAAGGTTGCTGAATCGTTGATGAGATAGGACAGATATAATGCGAGTGCGGGAAAAAGGAAGAATGCCGCGATGGAGGCAAGCGCGGAAGGGAGGATGATTCGAGAGAGTGTTTCTACTTGAATTTGAAGTTCAAGTGGTTGTGATGGTAGAGAGGATTGATCATCTTTATTGTTTGTACGAAGGGATTGAGAAATGGATGGTATCAGATTGCTGATGTTGTTGTCATCATCATTGCTGCTACTACTGCTCAATTTTTGCAATGATTCCTTTTTTGAGTGTTGCGGAGATGATGATATTGCTGGCAGACCCAGCGGCCTCACAGTAGATGGGCAAAATGCAGAGAAGCACTTCATGTGGTCTATAATTACCATCACCGCTACAGCAAGTAGTAGAGGACAACGCCTTTGTTTTGATCTCGCCATGGTGATAATGATGTTGCTCTGCTCTCTGACTCTCTTGTGGTCCTATCTGTAGGTCGACTGCGACGCTGTTATGTTGTATTGCTTATTGCCCAGAGATATTGTAGCTGCGGCGAGCGGCGATATGGATGGAAGAAAAGAGGAGATCGAGGATGAAAAGGAAATTACTTATTATTCCCGTAGGAAACGTAGGAATTACTACTAAAAATCGCGCGCTTAATTTTGTAACGGTGTTTTGTGTTTTGTGCTGCTCGCTGGTAGGCTTACTTGGGGGCCCCGCGCTGCTGTTTTGTTGAGAGACGAGCGAGACTAATAGCTTTTGGAGGCGGCAAGAGTGTGGGTGGCTCAGGCCTTTCTTAGGCCCGATCCATCTAGTTTACGTGGCGGCTTTCTTACCTCTAACTCCAGTCTTCTTGCGTTTGATCAAGAGCAAGCTTGATAAGTCTTCTTTTACATTTTCATTGACGTAAGAGCAAGGTAACATCTTGCCGCCCCTGCCAGAAACAATTTTTCGGAAGCCAAAGTAGTTCATTTGACGTTGCTGTAGGAAATTCAAATGTGTATGAAACAAATCACGTGTACGTGTCAGCAGTTACGTGATGTGTAATAGACAAGTAAAAATGATATGAGGATAGTGCACTTACAAAAGTTGAATAGTTGGAGTGACGAAAGTACCTCGGTAGGATGAACTTCTCGAGACCCGGGGGGTCAGTCACAAATACTGATGCCTTACGCCACTCAATGTAGTCCTTATTGTCATCAGTCAACATCTTCGTGAGCTGTAACAAGAACTCATCAACTGGATGGGGAGGTGCATTCATTTGGAGGACAATTGACATTCCAGCCTTGTCACCTTGGGTCTTTGGGGCGCCTATTTGTTCTTTTCCATCATTGGCAATATTATGGCTCGCTCTAGAACTGCTAGTGGTGCTGGTAGATGTAACAGTTGATGAGCCTGATGAAACTTCCTTTGCATTTAGACCTGTCTCCGTTTTGGTGTTGTTGATGGACGACGATGAAACCGCGTATTCAGTAGAGAAGATGTCATGATTGCTCAATATGTCCGAGATATCCACATCACTGCTGATGCGATTTATCCCGTGCAAATGAGAACCCGAACCCGTCTCCGACTGCAGCAAAGGAGCTTGGAAGGCTGGTGCTGGTGATGGATCAGACATGATGACACTTTTACTTTGTGAGAGAAAGCGATGAGGTGGATGGAGAGTGAAGGGCGCCTTGTCGATTTACTTATGGCGACGGAAATTTGTGGAGGCTGCAGAACCTAAGAGTTGAAGTAGTTTATGGCAAAAAAGGAAGGGGATCGGGAGGAGCGTTTCACTTTCACAAGTTTAGGCCTCTCACATGTCACATGCATGTGGTGCATCATCATCATCTCTTTGCTTGCGTATCCCTGGTAGAGAAGCAAGGTCAAGGTGCTCATCCGCTCCAGCAAAAATTATAGTGTCACATGAATAGATAATATATGCATGTGTAACAGAAATTTTAAAGTAGGTACAATACGTCTGGTCTGGTGGGCCCGCAATGGGCGACAAAATTTAAAGAATACGGGAATTAACTTATATCGATCTGGTAGAGAAGCAATGAGCCGATATCATTGAATGTGTTCACTTGAATTGTCACGTCTACCTATCACCTACATATCTATCTCAATGTATCTCTGGTAGAGAAGCAAGGCCTTACGGTATGCGGTTATTCTTCTACAGCCTTCTTTCGTCCGTCTGTCACAACAAACGACAGATTTTGTACTGGCTCCTTCGTATGTACGTGTGGAAAAGATACTGGCATCGTGGATCAAGATACTTATTAGCTAGAGGTACTGACACAAGTGACACAGCCAGCTGATCGTGGATCAAGAATCAAGATACGCGCATAAGTACATACTGACATCTTATTTCTGTACATATTATGGTACCTACATCTTGGATCGTTACGTCTTTTGTTTGGTCCTTTTATTTTCCTTAGTGAACACATGCTGCAAGTATGCATGTTGAGTGATCCATTGCGTTCACTTCCTCAGCTGCAATCTCCGCAACTGTGCTTCATTTGTTTCTAGATATGCATCTTAAACTAAGTGATATTCTATTTGAATGATTGCTCTCGCCATCCCTTTTCTGCTAACCGATGGAAGTGGATGATTCATAGATTGTTGGTGTAGACCATTGATCTGGACTTCTTCAACTGCTTGACGCTACCATCTATGTGTTGTTCCAGTATGTATCGCTTGTTTTATCGCGTCTCTCTGACAATGAATGGCTGTAATAGTTCTTTCTATTTCCAAGGGGTCTTTCCGCTGGCTGTCCGTGAAGGTACTTTCGATTTTGATGGTCACCTCTCCTCCACTTCTTCTGAAAAAAGAGTTCACTCCTGTATCATCTGCTCACACACAATTACTTTTTGGGAGCTCTTGCTTTTTTTGCAAATGATGTCGTCTTTGTCCGCTTTACAGACATCATGAGACTGTTCTGCTGTAAGGAATGTTTCCTTGATCGCGTACTGTCCAGGATATCCATCGCTTTGCTTTTATTCGGAGGTTTGTCTTTTGATGTGGGCCTGGATGGCGGAAATGCTGCCAAGCCGAATGATGTTGCTGGTACTGCTCTAGATTCCGATGGCTTCTTCGTCGTAAGAATCGTTTTTTGATCCCTCCTTCTCCCATCAAGGGAAAATAATTTACGCGACTTGCTACTCTTCTCACGACTACTTGAATCTCCACTCACAACCTTTCCCTCCTCCTCCTCCTCCGACGATTGCCGCGTAGTCAACTCCATCTGCCGCTGACAGTTTGCCTTCTCCCTCCCCAACTCCCGTCTCCAAACCGCCCGCTCATCCTCCAACCGCTTCGTCAACCTTGTATTCTCACTCCGTAACGAATGCACATCCTGACTCATCTTACTATACTTTCGTCGGATCTCCTCCATCTCTTGCAAATCTTGTAATCCAGATTGACTTGACAATTTGGTGATTTGGTCTTGTAACCGCCGTATATCGGATTTGAGTGCAGTTTGTTCCATGTTGGATTTGGACACGTGTTTTTGATACGATTGTTCCATTAGTTTGAATTCGGAGGAGATTTCGTCTGCATTTCGCTTATGCGCTTCTGTTTCGATGGTGCGTTCGGTGAGTTTTGTTCGACAGGATTCCATTTTGTCTTCGAGGTTGTCAAATTCTGATTGGAGAGATTGTAGTTGGGATGTGAGGTCAGCATTTTTTGATTGGAGCTTGATAACTTTGGATCGCAACTTTTGAGTTTGTTGCGCTGTGATATTTGAACAAGATGATGGTGATGATGATGATCGATTTTTCATTTCAAGTTGAAGCTGCATTATCTCACAATGCAACTGCTTCAGACGTCGTAGGATAGTATGTGTCGCTTCTTCCCTCTGCTGCAGTGCCTTCTTTTTCATTTGTTTGTCTCTTGACGTTTGACGAGAAGAGATTGGCAGTTGAGAAGGACTGTCATCATCATCATCGTCATGATTGTCATCACTTTTAGTTTGAGTCAGATCAATAAAATTGGCACAAATGGCTGCAACTTCACGTTGACCATGATCCCAATCACTACTGCTGTCATCTTCTTCTTCTGTGTTCTCCTCATCACGTTTTGAATCAGCTGATGATACAATTTCAGGATGCAAGGTTTCCAATTCCTTCCAAAGCTTGTCCCATTCATCAGTCAATTGGTCTAATTTGTCATCATACTCTTCTGCCTGTGACAAATCATGTTGCTGTTGTGCACCAGCAGCAGCGGTACTATCTTCTATTGCCCCCCCTCCACCACTTGCCCCATCTGTGCCTCTAGACGAAGCCACATTTAAATCAACAAACACCGTCACAAACTCCTTACAACCAGTCTTGCAAACGGCACAACTTGGCTGACTACCCCTCCGACGTTGTCCACTGCTAACATGGCTGGCAGTAAGTTGATCCCAACATCCACGGCAGTACGCATGGCCGCAGGGCGTGCAGACTCCCCAGGGGTTAGAGAGGGGGCAGAGACAGATTGGACAGTCGTTGGTATCATTTTCATCGTCCTCGATATTATTTTTGGAACTATTGTTAGGTTGTTGTGCAGTGGTGGACATGGTGGTGGTGGTGGTTGTAGTTTCTTCTGACGTCAAATTTATTAACTCGTCGTTAGTAGCCAATGCCACCTCTGAAGGTTGAACAATAATTCTTCCTCCTCTCGGAAATTCAAATCGACGCCGCCGCCGCTGATTCCGTGAAGGCGAGTCCTCTGTGCCACCAGATAAGAAAGCGTTGAAGTACATCCTGATTGCCGCCTAAAAGTACGGACCGTCAAATCATGAAGCGCTATTACTTACAGTTGTTATTGTCTGTTATTATTTTCGTATCCTTTTCATTGGTTTCATTTTGAAGCGCCTTGATCTACGTCGGAATCCGTAGAATTCGTACTGGGACGTTTCATTTTGGGCGCAGCAATGACAACGACATCGTGGAACCCGCCTCTACTACTTAGAGAACGCACCGTTGATATATTGACAACGCAACCCTCCGTGAACAATGAACAATGACAATAATTATCCCCAAGCAGGCGGCCAGCCGAGACGGCCGTATCAACAGCAGTGGAAGAAGCAACAAAAAATTCCACATAATAAGTCTGAAAATAATAATAATTTCAGCTCCAATAGCAACAATCACCGATTTCATTCTGGAGGGGGGAGAATGAACAATAACGCCATCAATAGTCATGGTCGTTTTTCTGGAGGAGGCAACAGGTTCACTCATCAATCCAATGACACCACTAGCCAATTCTCTTCTTCTCAGTCCAAAAATAAGAAGTCCTTCAGCGTGCTCTACACGCACCAAAAAACCAAAAAGAAGAAAACATGGCACGACGGCCGCCTCACACTCAATCACACCCACGGATCCCTCTACTCCACCACTGGTAACATCGGCCTCATGAATCCGACGGTATTGGACACTATTGAACTAAGCTACAGTCAGGCCCAAGCGGTTGGAAATGGTACATGTGTGGATTTGGAGAGTGAAAAGTATTTGATTCAAGTGGAGGGTGTTTGGACTGACACCAATGCTGCCACAGCTGCTGCAAACAATACATTGTCAGCAGCAGCGAATAATAATAATTACAACAAACAGAAATCGGGCATGCAAAAATTACTCACCAATAAATTTCGTATGCCATCGAAGATTATTCCAGTGCATCCGGAAGAACGAAGGAAGCGACTCTTTATGGATCAGCAACAGCAGCAGCAGCATGGTGGAAATAATGGAGGATTTGGAAAAAGGCGTAGGCCATTGCAGCCTGGTGAATTGGAGAGACAGTATTATGGTGACTCTTGCAATGGTCATGGTGGTGGTGGTGGTGATCATTATGGCGATGGAAATCAAAGTGGGTGGAATAATGATGATAGAGGTGGCTACTACCATGTCAATGACAACCATAATGGTGGAAATAACACGGGTGATCATTCCATATCAAATAATGAAAGATATGGCAGTAACAACAACATCAACAACATGAATCTGAATAACCGACAGAATAAAAATGATGAGCAAAGGCACAGGCGCTATGATAATGAGTATCATGGGAGGAACCAACATGTCCAACAATTCAGAGATGATTACAGACGTAATAGTAATGCGCCGCAACATGGTTCAAACCAATTTGGTGGCAATAATCGAGGAGGAGGAGGAGGAAGCAATTCATCTCGCTCCAACAATAATCGCAACAGATTTCAATCGTCGAATGGATATGATCCCAATGGATTTTATGCGGAAGAAGATGAAGATGATGATGAGCAAAATGATACTTACCAAGACGTGAGACATGGACACGATGACGGTAGATCAGGAGAGGATCAAGCCGGAGGACATGGTCGCAATCAAGGCTTCGAGCAAGACAACAATCGAGACTACTCTCACGACAATTGCGAAAAAGATCAGCATGCTCGTCACGAATCAGCTTCTTCTCTTGATACCCGTATCAATACCGAGCAAGTTAGCGGTATCCAAAGTAGACAAGACACGACAACTTCGACTCCCAAGGACGATCACGATGAACAAGTGACCAATCATTTGTTAGCATTACTCGGTGCTGCGCCTCCATCTGCAAGTAGTGAGGGTGCGCCGCCTTCAAATAGGAGCGATGATCGTGACTCACCATCGCAAGAGCAAGAGCAACACGAGCCGAGCCAGCCCAACACTGATGACAATTACAACAACGGAGACGGAGGCAACTCATTCCTTGCAAGTATTCGACAAGTAGGTGCCGATGAAGAGCAGCAGCAGCAACAACAGCAAGAACACGACGACAATGGTCCCGTAGGTTATGATTGGACAGCCAATAGCGATTTTGATGACGATGATGAAGGGGACGATGCATATGATCAAGACGGCATGGGCATGGGCGGAAACAACGAGAACAGCTTTCTCAATGATATTATTGGCATTGACACAAATTCAAAGCAACCATCTTCAGTTCCTCAAACGTCTGCTAATTCGAAAGAGTCAATCACTGGATTCACTTTACCTTCAGCAGGAGAGTCTTCGTCTTCAGACGATGATGGTTCGGATGATGAGTGAATAGATGATTGAATGTGTTTTTGCCAAGATTAGTATATTTCCGTTCATACTTCATCGTATAAGTATATACTTATTGATCTGAGTTTAGATAAATGTTCGCTAGCCTTTCAAATCATACATCCGTTATGTTGATTGCTGGCTCTCTTGATGAGAATTTAAGCTGCTCAGTGTCAAGTAATTCACATATTGACTCTCCATGAAAC
>JALLBC010001459.1:0-10104 GCA_036939775.1 Skeletonema grethae | reverse complement strand
CAGCAGCAGCAGCAGCAGCAGCAGCAACCATCGCAGCCATTGAAAAATTTATTTCGAGAGTTGGGTGAGCCCATGTTGTGTATGCGTGCGGAACTGTCGCAAAAGCAACAGCAACAACAACAACAACAGGGTGGCAATTCCAACAATGGCAATGCTTTGGAAAATAGACGAATAGCTTCTACCAATGCCAACAATGAAGGGGGTGGATCATCATCATCAACGTTATCGGGGGAGAAGGTGTTACTACGAACACGAGTATTATTACACGAAGCATATCAATGTCAGGGGGGGAATATTATTACGTGGTGTGAACCATTTCATGCTCATGGGAAGAAGGAGAAGGTAGATGGAGCTACTGCTTCTAGTAGTGGTGGTGGTAATCCTCTATCGACTCGTCCACAGCAGCAGCAGCAACAAGGTGGTGATTCGTCAACATCATCATCACCAGTAGGGGTGGACTTAGCTCTCTCCTTTCAAGATAATGCGGGCTGTAAGGATATTTGGCAGCATATTCTCAATGTGCAATCGTGTGCGAGGGAGATGACGACTCACTTTGCCAACAACAACAATGCACCATCAACCTCGTCATCTTCCATGTCAATTCATTCTCCACTATCACCAATCAAAGTAACAACAGCCTCAACGCATGCTCATCCATTACATAATTCTCCCAATTCTCCCGATCATGACTATGTGGAAGATAAATTAATAGCCAGCGGCGGGGGAGGAGGTGGCAGTACCCCGATGGGAGGGATATCCTCCCGTCCATCCATTTGGACTAAGGATTCCCATATTATTGGTAATTCATCCTCCTCGACCAATGTGGAGAATCGATTGCACAGTCACAATCATGCACTGCCATCCAATAATAATAATAAGTCACCGTATTCGTCATCATCGCCATCATCGTCGGATGATGATGAAGAGGAGAAGCAATTTCATGATGCTGTGGATCATATGACGGCGGTTTCAATGGCAGCAGCTGCTGCGGTAGCATACAAGCTGTCTCCCAAAGATGGGAATACTGCTGGAGGAGGAGGGGGGATGGATACAAGTGTTTCTTCTCCGTTGTCCATGGGAGGTGGTACAGGCGGAGGAGTGGGAGGGACATCTCATGGGTTTCACATGAATAATAATCATTCGGATGTGAATAATAATTCAGCAGGAGGTGTTTCATCGCCAATGCAACTTCCCAAATCTCCCACGTGGGATGATCTGCAAAATATTGGAGATATTATAGCCGGTGTTCACCTTCAGCAGCGGGAGGATTTTTTGATCTTTTTATCTCAGTCGGATTGTGCCTACATCAAACTTTTATTGGATCTATTCCCTCCAGCCGAAGAAAGTGGTGAGGATATGACAGAGTTGGCAGTCATTATCAAGACAATTTTGCTTCTGAATGATCCCGAAATCATCGAGTACGTGACTTCTGACGCACCAACGTTTGAATCAGTCTGTGCCGTCCTAGAGTATGATCCTGAATTGCGAGAAAAGGCAAACCATCGCGATTTTATTCGCAGGTGTGCCAAGTTCCGCACGGTGGTAAAGATGGAGGATGAGGCGTTGGTAGCTCAGATCCATCATTTGTTTCGAGTGACGTACTTGAGGGACAACGTGTTGCGGCCGACCATGGATGAGAGTAGTCTTTCGACGCTAGTTTCGCTTGCTCAATTTACTCAGTCGGATATTATCAAGGGAGTGATGACAGCTCCAAAGGTAAAAGTCGCTGGTGCTGGTGGTGCTGGAAATGAATTGCCGGGATTGAGTTACCTTACGCGGGTGATTCGCTTATTATCAACTGAGATTGATGCTATCAGAGCCACTGCTTCGGATGAAGAAGGATCTAATGCTGCTCCTATCATCCAGGATGAACCGACAGAGGAAGAGTCAGAAGTTACCATGTGGCAGCAACATCTAGCTCCACAAGATTCATCACTCAGCTCGCGTCGCATTCGTCGGAAGGGGTGTTTGATGTTTCTCAAGGAATTATTTTGCAAGGCGAGGGTGTCATTGCAGCAGCCCGAAAAGGACGAATTTATTGATAGCTCTGTATCAAATTCAAAGTTGCTAAATCTTCTCGGAGCCATTCTCTCTGATCCCAATATTGATGTCGACGAACAAGGTGCAGCTCTCGAAATGGTATCCGTGATTGCTATGCACAATCCCTGTGTCATCCGAAGACACTGTCTGCAAGGAGCTGGAACAGCACCTGACAACTCGAGTAATGAAATGTTATCATGCCTTCGACCCGATCCAAATGACCACCGAGAAGTTATTTTCATTTGCCCTCCAAACGACTTGCTGCTTTCAATATTATTTGTCATGGCGACGGCGACAGATGCGGGTATTTTGCTTCAAACTTCGGAGATAATACGGATAATTCTTGATACAGATATTGTTGGAGGAGACCAGGGAACATCGCTGAACGGCAGCTTTATGAATGAAGAGAATGACATTAACGCCATCAACAGCCAGAACATTCGACACGATGCAGGCTCGGAGGAACAAAATTCTTTTCTCGCATTGTTCTACGATCGCTACATTCAATGGCTGGTGGCACCATTTCAATACAAAATCTTCATATCCAAGTCTATTCTTCCGCTTTTGTCAGAGAGTAATCGAGATGAATCATTTAGTGCCATCAATCAAATACGACAAGAATTCAAACATCGCAGTGCTAGCGAAGAGAAGTCTCTAACATTGGTTGTAGAGTTCGCTGTCAGAACCTCATTCACGCTTGAGATCTTGAGTTTCTGCGTCCGAGCGCATGTTTATCGAATGAAGTTCTTCATTTTGAGGACGAGGTTGTTGGGTACAATCCTGAAGATGCTGTGTCAGAAAGCGCCACATCTGCATCAAATAGCACCAGGTGGCAAATGTCTCAAACTGGCATCTTTGAAGTTCCTCCGCTCAGTCCTCTCTGTGAAAGATGAATTCTACCATCGTCACATTGTACAATACAACTTATTCGCTCCCGTCTTCGACGCTTTCAGGATAATACCCGTCGGTCGCAACCTCATCTCTTCTGCAATTCTCGAAATGTGTGACTTTATTCGCACAGAAAACATCAAGTCACTCCTCGAATACATCGTCACGAAGCATCTGACTAAGGCCACATCTCCTGGCGATAAAAGCTTGGAAGACATTGCCAACCCTCATGTTGACACATTTGCTCAGCTAAGAAGGACTCATGAGGAGAATATTGGAATGCATCTTGATCCTAATGAAGAAGGGCCTCCTGGTAGCGGTGGCGCAACATTCAATGGACGTCCTGCTCCAGTGATAAATAAGAAGGCATTGGAAGATCAACGCAAATATCGAGAGGCTGAATCGGAGGATTCCTACTTCAATGATGATGATGACGACGAAGATGACGTCATGGAACCACTGCCAAATGATCAAAATGCGTCCTCGCCAACAGTTATGTCAGACACCGCATCTCTTCTAGCAGATGTTAACAGCCTCGAATAAGGAGATTTTCATATACCGTGCAGAAGTATTTACAGCATGAATTGAATAGAAAAAAGTGATGTAATCAATCTTGCTCTAATAATTCATACTTTTATACAACCATGAATGGCATCGTGCTTTCTCTGCCTCTTTTGACGATGCAGATTGCTCCTTCTCTTTCCTTTGAAAGAAGATAGAACGCCTCCATTGTTTGGTATTCATCCTTCACTAAAAGCATAACATTATCTGCTATCCACTTCCTTCTTTTTATTCTGTCGTTTTTCAAGCCATTTCATTTGCCAATCCTGCAAATCTGCAGTTTCACTGAAAGCAGCTAGAATCTTTTTATCATACATTGGGAAAGCTTCAGCTAATGCTTGACCCCTTCGATGCTTTATCCATTGTGTGTATGGGCTTACTCCCAGGTTGTTCATTTGTGATCTTGCATATTGGCTGCATAGTAACGCAAAGGATATCGTCCCAAGCGGAGGCTGAGAAGGTAGTGTGATTTCATACGGATGAGGTCATACTTCACCAATAATTACATCAATTCATGTTCATATTATATTCCTCCTGCAACCTCTTAGCAGCAGTGCACTCACCTCCATCCAATTCCAACTCCAAATCGACACTTCCAAGGGGGTTTTCAACTCCCTTGCCTCAGGAATGTCACACGTCACTGCCCAGTCATTAAACCACTCTATCGTCGGTAAATGAAACACCAGCGGAAATGCCACCACCCCCGCAAATATCGCCGAAGTGATCCCTATCTTATACGGCAAAGTCACCATATAATATCCTTTCATATTCCGTTCGGCTATTGTATTGAACACGTCACATGCATCTTTGTACGAACTGCCATCGACATCCATAATGTGTCGTTTCAGAATCTCTTCGCGGGCAGAATGATCTTGGAGCGCTCCAAATGTCAACAAAGTATTATCATCCATGTCTTTCACACAAATAGATATCGGAGGAACTCCTCGAGGACCGATGTGGAGTCTCGTTCCGTTCATTTTTGGATTGTAGTGTCTTCCCTTCCTTTTGGTCATCCCCACAGAAGATCGATGATGGCCGTAGCTTGCTCTTAGCTTACTTACTGCATGAGATCACCAAGGCCAGCCAAGTGCCAATCGATAACAGATCACAAGTGCCAATCAATCGACAATCGACGAATGGTAGAGAACACGAAAGAGTGTTTTGGGGTTCTCGTTACTGTCTCATCGGTTATCTCCGGTACACAGCTAGAGAGAGACGATCGTTCACGAGCGAGCACCTACCGAGCCGCCGCCTCCACTACTGGCATCGCTCTCATGGAATGGAAGACTAGAGAGAGAAGCCGCATTTGCTAGCCGACCTTGCAGAAGTCTATCATGTGTATTTGCAGTCTATCTTGTGTCCAGCCTTCCAGTGTTGGTCTTGGCATTCCTTTCCACAGTACCAAGCTCCTGAACACCGCATACACCGCTTGAATGATGAGCATCCTGCCTCCTTCCTGCAATTTGCGCAGTGACTCTTTGCCCGGTCCTCTATCATTGACATGCACTTGATCGCATTATCTTTCGTTTCCACCGACAAATTTCCCTCCACCGCTCTGCGTACCCAGCACAAAAACGTTGGGATGGGACTATGCCCAGGAATGTCCATAATCCCTTCATAACGCTGATTTTCTAACAAGTATGAAGCAATTAGAAAGTTGTAGACGTAAAAATCGTCTTCTAAGCTCACCTCTCCGAAGTAATGCTTCGCCAGGATGAAAGACTGCGTCAGACCGCATTCATCATGCATAAAGGAAGTTCCCAAAAACCGTACGAACTAACATTGCCCTGACTTGCTGCGAGTGTGATGTAATGAAGGTACTTCTATTTTTCATTGTTCACATTGTATAGTAAAGCCAAACTGTGTTGCGCAAGCGGGAATCCAAGATCTGCAGCTTTTTTGACATAAAATGTTCATTCATGTTGTTGTTCATTTCATCATCACCATGATACTCTGTCGCCATAAAGAACAACGCATTCGGATCACCTTGATCTGCGGCTTGTTTGATCAATTCCCAACTCTTCTTTTTATCGAAAGAAAGGCCGTACCCCAATTTGAACCTGCGCCCACACCTTACCTTTGTTGAAGTGCTCTAAGACCATGGCTCCGGTTTCCTTACCGTCGGCGTAAAGTTTCTCCCGACAAAGTGGGCGTTTGTTAGAGAACATATCATGATTTGGAGCATCGCCGCTTCTGTGGAGCATTGACAGATGTACGAATAAGGCAGATGAAATGTCAAACACAAATTTCAAAGCATGTTATTTATCTAACCATCATGTCTACAGCTAATGATTTCTGTGATAATTGCGTATGAGATGATCATTAAAGGATGGCATATCTAACTCTCTTCAGAGACTTCTTCGTAATCAGTAACTTGACAAATTATCACACTCGGTGGATTGCCACTTGAATCTTGACCCCTCGAAACTGCGGTTGCGCGCTGATTGGGAAGAGTTACGGTCGTATCATCAAATGCTGATTGACATGATTGATCAAATACAGTAGATTCGTCGTGAGGATTGTGATATGCCCCATGCCCTTTGCAAACTGCACGAGTTGCATCTTGTGATTTTGGAGGGGAATTAATAACAATTCCCACCTCCGGCACCACTGCAACTGCGGCAAGGGGATCACCTCGAGCAATAACATCAGCCCTTTCATGACGAGGTGTCACTGCTGCCACCTTCAAAGCTGCATCTGCCTCTACCGATGGAATTTTTGCTGCCTCTGCATCGGCCGCCGTCTTAGGATCTACCGCCACCTTCGCCGCTGCTGCCTTTGCAGCCGCTCTTTTTTTACGTTGATACTCTGCATTTCTTTTCAACAATATAGCTTTATATGTTGGATCCATATTCTGCCTATAAATTCTCATACGTTCTGCATTGGTCAGTTTAGCCATCGTATATGCAGGTTGATCGGCCGATGTAGTTACTTGTGGAATGGAAGAGGTCGGAGGCGCCATTGTCGGTGGGATGGACGAGTCGGGCGCTGCTATTGTTGGTGATGGCTTCTTTTTGTAAACCTTCATTGCCATTGCTTTGTTTCTCTGCCACATCGTGCTGACACCCGATCGTGAATAATTGTATTCATCCATTAAAAACTGAATGACTCCTTNGTATTCATCCATTAAAAACTGAATGACTCCTTGAAATAGATGGCCTGTTCTATTGCAGTTGTTAGCCATGTGGGTGAGCATGCGTCTCTTCTTCTCCTTCTTTGTCAATTGTGTGTTATCATTGGATGTCGACATGGTTAATAAGAATTAGAACTGATAATGTGTTTGATAGGTTGGAGTTGGAGGGAGCAAGGTTGAGGTTGGAGATCGCACAACAATTTAGGTGCAGGATATGATGCTGGCATACAATAGAGGCAAATCGGCCATGGTGGTGAGTGGTGAGTGGTAAGGTGAATGGTGAATGGTGAATGGGCTCTCTCTGTTGTGGGCTGTTTAGAGGGCAGCCCTCATAAATACAAAAGTAAGTAAAACTGGTACTTACAATAATGGTTCGGCTGGTCAGCTGATACTTCCGAATTTGGGAGTCCATCTCTAATGGAAACTTGCTTGTGTCCACCATACTGAATCCACTGTAGAGAGAGCTTCGTGTAAAAGATTGTCATTCAATATTTAATTACAATTTGTCTTGGTGAAATTTGACAATATTATTTTTTTATGGAGACGAAATAGATTCACTTTTAGGCGCACCTCACCATCAGTAACAAAACTCTCTATCTCTAGAGCACCTCCACACCATCAGTAACACGTGAAATCACCTCCACACCATCAACAACAAAACTCTCTCTAGAGCACCTCCACACCATCATCAACAGAACGGCAGATCTCGCCTGTGTTGGTATCAACAACATAACCTTTCGAACCAAGCATATTCATGAAAGCGGTGTTCGCACCAGGCTTGTGATGAATAATTAGATGGCATTGTCGGCACAAGGATCCACACTTGCGAGTTTCGGGTAAACTCTCACTGAATGATTTTGATGCTCCTTCAGATGGGTTAAAATCCTTGTGATCCGAATCAATGTGATGTAGATCGATTCCCGTCAATTCTCTAGCAGGAAGGTTGCAGAATAAAATTTTACAAAGAAGACAGCCACCTGTCATTCGTTTTTCGGCAATGAAGTAGATACGATGTAGCATGATCTTCCGCGTACTTGAATCGGCATTATCCCAGTAGCCTTTGGTGAAAAGAAAACAGTCCTGGTAACAGAAGATTGTCTTGATTTCAAATACAGTGCAGATATGTTCGAAACTGTGATTGGAACGATTTTCACAGAGAGATTCAATGCAAGCAAGTACATCCTTGCATTCTTCTGAGTCCTGCACTTCAAAGCATAGTTTTACTGAAAAATTGTAATCACCCTTGCAAATGTCAGGGAGCTCTTCATAGCGACTTGTTCCAAGTTTATTGTGGCAAAACGTGCACTCAAGATCTGTTTTGCAAAATTCAAATATAAGATCACACACATCAAGAGAGAAGCTACTAACAGAGACACCAAATGACTTCCTTCGCTTATTGTCATCCTTGACTAAATCGTCGAAAATGTGATTGGATTCAAAACCAACAGCACCATAACGAACATTGACAATTCGTTTGCCGCACTTGCCACAGGTGCATTGCAGTTTGCGGAAAGAGTAGATCATCATTCTCTTCAAAAATTTTGAGATAAAACAATCAGCCTCAAAACGAGCTAACAACTCAGCTTCGTCACCACAGAATTGTCCGATGTCAATATTGCAAGAGGCAAAGAATGAAATCACATCATCCAAGCAACCAAAGACTAAAGCGTCACTCCTTTGTTTGCAGTAAGCCAAGACTCCGTGTACCATTTTCAGAACATTCGCTTTTTGAAGTAATTCATGGACGAAGGCATGTTCTTGAGGTGCTGATGTGTCATTACGCTGAGAAATTGCTGTGTTTTTTGTCAACAATGCCTCAGCAAGACATTCGATCAAGAAGACTCGAACCTCATCATCGGTATAGCCACTAATCAGAGGCTTTTTCGGATGGATCCCAGCCTTGTCAATATTCCTTGCAGCATGTGCAGTTATCCTCTTTGCTCGTTCATCTTGTGCGGCTGTAATCTTTTCTTGCGCTTTGGCTAGCCTGGATGCCCGTCTACTCTTTTTGGGCATTGTAGATTAGACGCAAGGGCAAAGGATTGGATTGATCTTCGTCATCATTCGATTTGTGATTCTCACACTTTGAATGATTTTAAAATTTTGTATGATACTTGTTTAGTAATCTTACGTATATCTATAGATGGTCAATGAAAATATATTTGAAATACAATCCATGTATTCTTTACACTTCAGCAAAGTTGACGAGTCCTTCATCTGCATCGACCGGGACCTGGGGGATTGGAAGAGGAGGATTGTCTGCTTGAATTTGAGGAGGATCCTGATCATCTACGACCCCAACAGCAACATGGCCGGCATTCACCAACCCAGCAAATTCATTAGTCGGTTCTTCAGCACGTCTGTATGGTTCAGGAGGTTCAACTACACGTGATGTCAAGCTATCCATAATGACAGTCATTCGGCGATTGTATGCAGCAATATCATCCACTCCAGCCTCAATAGCTGCCTCACGAAGAATGTTTGTATTGGTCAGATTATGTACCCCAAACAATGAATTGATTTTGTAGATGTTTGGAGGAGATGAAGATACACTGCTGTTGAGAAATCTGGAGAACGCTGTCTTTCTTACTCCAGCTAAGTCAGCGACTTTTTGAAGAGTGATGGATCCATTTAGATTCCTCACAATGTCAATGAAGCCACTCACTACTCCCAACAAATCCTCAGGAGGACGAATAACACCGGCAGCAATCCATGCATGTGCAATGTTGTTGTACATATCCCCATTGGGAGCATACATGCAAGTAATGCGATTCCCAGTTCGGTGTCGAGACGCTGCCCATCCCTCATCGGGAAAGTGATTATCAACTGCATATTGACGTTTTTCCAACCAATATCGACACCTAATTGTTGTTGTGTCAATCCCTAGGCTTGCAAGATGATGATAGCTGGTGTAAAAATCTCCATTTGGTGTCCAAATATAAACACGTTCGATGATCCCATCATCATTGGTGTCGCGTCTTACAGCAAATCCTTGCGGTAGACCAATGTCATAGGCAGTTCTAACTGCCTCTTCACCTGCATTCAATTGCAGATAGTATGGTTCAAAATTGATGCGGTATCCCTCACTTTCAGCCAATGCAACTGCACCGCCCACATCGCAACTGAATTCCACACCAGTAGGGAAACGGATTTTTGTGTTGAAAAGTTGGATGGTACCAGTTGCTGGCCTGAATCCTCTTTCAATGGTCTGAGGCCATACAGTGAAAGTAGTACCTGCTGGAAAGCCACATGATGATCCCAATTGCAAGGCATGCTCTTGTCTACGTTGTAATCCGTTGGCCTGCATATTGCTTTGCATCGATGAGAAGTGAGATCTTTGGCGTTCGGCACAAATTCTCCTACTTTCGATGGAGTTCTGTGCACGTCTCCCGCAATTTTTTAGACCCGAGCAATTTATTTCCGTTGCGAAATGGACCAAGAATTAATGCGAAGCTAACTCACGAGGAAGGTTTGTCGGTAGA
>JALLBC010001456.1:0-11648 GCA_036939775.1 Skeletonema grethae | reverse complement strand
TGGCAGAGCCAATCTTTGCAATGGTCAATGGTATTGTAGATGGTAGGTCAATGGTATTGTGCAAAAAAGCGTAAATAATATTATTGTATCCATTGCAATAATTAGAGCAAAATTAGAGTAGCATAATGGTGTCGACATCAGTTGCAAGAGGCAGGCTATGCAACATCCTCAGCCCATCTCTCATCCTCGGTGCCGCCATTTCAATCGGGCTCATTTTGACCCCCATCTGTTATGTCCTTCAAACTTCATTCGCCCAAGGAGGCCAGAAGCACAAATATGATGTCAATATCACTGGGACTGGGAAAATTCCGGAGCCGGAGCTCAAGTTCTTTGTCCTTCACATTGGTCCCCATAGTAAGTATAATTAAGCTGCGAAACAGTCTGGTGACATTTGTTACTCAACATCGAAATATGTATCGATAATGGCATGATGACCTTTCTAACTGTCTTCTGTGTTGACTTTCCTTTGCACAGAGACAGGCACCACTACAATCCAACGCCGAATCAACAGTGACAAACTGCGAAGTCAACTTGCTTTAGATAATTATAAAGTTATTGAGCACCGTGTCATTCATAATCACAAATCAATTAACAAAATTGATGGCAGCTACAGTTTCTCTGATGAGTTTATTGCAGTAGTGGAGCAATTGAAAACTACACAGGCAAATAGCAACATTTTTGGATCCTCTGAGTACCTGTATGCTGACTATCCTCGCGGTGCAAAAGAATGTTCATCTGTTAGAAATGTTCTACTGGGAAATACAAAGAATGGCGAGGAGGGTTGGAAACTTCACATTGTCTACACACACAGACAACTTTATGACAAACTTCCAAGTGGTTGGAATCAGAGATTCAAGTTTCATCGTGAAAATGGTAATCCAATGCGTATTGGGCACATAGATTGGCCAGAGGATGGAGGCAACCGTATCATTCCGTTTTATGAATGGATTCACAAACAATTGGGTGAAGAACACAAATTCCTTCAGCGTTACAATTCTTGGAAGTCATGCTCGGACAGCATATCTGTAGTGAACTTTTACAACCACACAGCTTATCCACCCAATGGCACGACACCTGTTGAAGCTGATCTAGTTTCAAACTTCGTATGCAATGGAATCCCTGATGCTTCTCATACATGTTCCTTCTTACTCCAAGAGAAAGAGTGGCCAGAAACGACCAATCCATCCGTGGCCTTTCTTGACTTTGATATGTTAGCAGTTTATGCTCATGAAACTGGACTTATCTCAAGTGTCTGGAGAAGAAAGGAAGTGACAAAAAAGATTGTACAATTTGCTGCAAGCAATGAAATCAGAAACAACAGTCTTCCTATCAGATGTCCCAACGCAACTACTCTTCAGCTTCTATATGATCATTCTCTAGAGTTGGAGAGGGCAGTTATGGCGACTAAAAACAAGACCCAGCAAAAACTGAATTTTGACATTGGTTGGGAGAAAGCACTAGAAAAGCAGATGTTTTGTAATTACGATCCTGAGGAAATTGTTAAGAGAGAAGAATGGAAGGCATTTTTTGAGGAGTCATTTTGAAGAAGAATGATTGATTGTAGATGTTTTGTGTAAATTTACCCCCCTTCCGTAGAATAAGATGGTGAATATAAACCTGTACAATGATTTTTTCTATACACCTGCGCTTTTCATCACTCTTCAATCTTCCTGTGGATTGACCAATTGGTAGACTGGTAGAGACGAGATGACAGACGCTAATGCTGGAACAGTGGGATCCTCAGGCTCAGGGTCATGCAAGGCAGTTTCAATCTCACCAACCAATGCAGCATACTCTTCCCGAAGGTGACCAATCTGCACAAGATGTGAACAATACTGAGGCCAGCACTCAATCAACCGTCCCATAAATTGCTCCAGGGTAACCATTCCAAATCGGAACATCTTTGCTTCAACTTGGCCTTTTCATACCTCCCGTACGTGACCAAAAAGGCTATCACATGTGATGCCACACGGCAGCCTTCCCGATTCTATTTGTGACTTCCAACAGCCAATTCTTCAAATCCAACAAGCAATTATCCGCCATATGACATGCCAAGGTATACGAAAAGTCGCCATCTGTACTCCTATTCATATCCTGTTGCAAGGCCACATTATCCGCAATTGGTAAGGACTTCCTCAACAAATTGCACTGAACTGCTATCATATCCGCCCGCTCCTCCGCTGTAGGCAACGGCTTAAACACCGTCGCTATAAAGTCTCCACACAACTGTATAGGGTGAATATGCCCACAATCGCCGTATCTCATGAAAGGACCATTTAGATTCTAGAGCAATAGCAAAAAATCATATAGCCGAGATGGAGAAGGTAAAAAGCTAGCCACTTGTATGAGAGGCTCAACAGCGATATCTCGGATGTTCGAGGGGCTGCTAGGACCGCGGTTGGCGTTGTGTTCCTCTTGTTTACTAACTGTCTTTGTCGTCATTGTTGGCAGTGAGGACATGATGTATGACACAACAAGTTGAATGAACATCATTCATGATGAAAGATGAAAGAAGTTGCGGCGCGCGAAAATCTGTGTTGTGTCAAAAATGAGTAATAATTCCCTCTCTCAAGAAATCCGAAGCCAAAACCAAAGATTTGCTTCTCAATGAAAATTAATAAGTAAGTATTATTACATGTATCTAGGTACCATGAGACTATCAACCGCCTTAGCATGCTCCCTATTCGCCAGCCGACCCAAGCGTGGTCGCGCTCAAGTCGGAATGGGCAATCCAGCGACTTTAAACTGTATCAATCAAAACTTTACTGACCAGACTCTGTACGCACCCACTGGAGGTAAGTATGTAGAGCTCGCATCTTGGATCTCATGTGGATCGCGTTGGATATATTATGTTTGTTCAAGAAATATTCATGATCACATCTTACCATCGGATTCTTCTTCATTTCTCAGATCAATTTGGTATATGCATCTTTTCGAACACCACCGCTTGTGATGACTGGGCTTTCGAAAGGGGGGCATGTGATACTACGAACCCCAACTTTAGCGTTTACTGCGCCGACAACGGAGGGCAAGTCAGCCAAGAGAACGTCGATTGGGGAGAGGTGATGGGTGCCCCACCTGCGACCTATGGAGCGTGTACTTCCAACGGCAAGGAGTGCACCGAGTATGATTACTATGCGTACAATAATTGCTCGTTTGTTGATCCTATGACAATCGGCCAACCAATCAATGGATGTATGGGTAGCCCAGATGGGTGTTACTGTTCCGATAATGGCTACACTATGAGCCCCACTCTCTACGAACCCACTGGGGGAGAGTACGCTTTGTGCATCTTTAGCGATGATGCAGCCTGTGACTCATGGGCTTACTTTCGGGGTGAGTGCGATACTTCAAACCCCAACTTTCAAGTTTACTGTAAGGACAACGGAGGAGAACTCAGCAAGAACAGCGTTGAATGGGGAGAGGTTGAAGGTACTTTACCAGCTGAATATGAAGTATGTACCACGGATAATGCTGAATGTACCGAGAACGGCTACTACACTACAGGCTGTGCAGACACGACTGTTCCGAGTTCTACTGGAACAGCTACAGCTACAGCTACAGAGGCAGTTGGACAAGGCCTGTCCGCGACGAAAGTTCCAATGGGGGAGTCAGCTCAATTTGACTGTCCTGAAGGCAGCTTCTGTTGCGTGGAAGGTGCCTTTGGAAGCCTTAGTGGTGGCGGGGATATGGTGCTTGGAGGCGATAGTAGCTGTAGCGCTGGCAACATCAAAGTGACATCAGGGTTGGCTGCCGACTGCGGCTCCGATGATTGCGTCATTACTTGTACCGGGCTTTGTGATGTGAAAGTAGTTGGAGATGCAGGAGTTGTGGAAGAAACACCGCCTGATCTTGCTCAACCGCCAGTCGGGATTCTTGATTCTAATCCCTCAGAATCATCTGGATCTAATGTATTGTGTCATGGACATGGAGTGGTTCCGCTCGTGCTTATCTCTCTCCAGATCTTTGATGCTCTTGTGTAGAATGCATTGGATCATCACTGCCTCTCTAGTATTAGAATGAATACGATTGATATGTGTTGGATAGAGTATCTTGAAAATACTCCTTAGGAGACTATGTTTCATAAAAAGCAATAATAATAAGTAGCAAATACCAACATTTGTCCGTATAATTATGAAATTCAATAGAAGTGAACCCTCTCAGAGGCGAGTTTATCTACAATATCTACATTAGCTTTTCGTTGCGATAACTCAGCATGATGCCCGCCTGCTATCAATATCATCAAAGTGATACTTAGCTCTGCTAATACTAAAGCTCAGAGCCCTTTTGACCTCATCTGTGGTCGCCTCTTGAGCTTGAGGTTCACATCGATCATCGTGAGGGAATGACAATGACATGCCTGGGCCTAGCTCAAGGGTGAGCTTTGTAAACAGAGACGAAAACGTGTCATACGTCCCTGAAGATAAACGTTTGACCATTTTGGGGAAGACACAATGATTCGTTACAGGTTCAAAGTCATGATCTTCAATATGCCAGCTTTCACGACGCCGCACCTCTGGTGCTGGTGGATGCTCCAATGATTCGTGTGAAGCTGGTTTATGGCTGGGGCAACTTTTGTCACTGTCAATGTGTTGACTTGCATATGCAGAGCAAGAGCTTTCGTCATCATGATTCCAGTCCAGAAAGCCATTCGTTAGACAGGAGGAGCATTCTTCTTCGTTAGTGATGCTGCATGGTGTGCCTCTTTTGCTCTCAATTTCGTTCAGCGCTTCCATCGAGCAAAAAGCTGCGTCATGATCAACACCGAAATCCATCATATCAACTGATAATGCTGATGTAATTGAAGAGTTAATCGAGTAAGCGTTAATTGAGGTGAAAGAAGAATTGAATGCAGCTCGATCTCTTTCAGCCTCCGATGTGGTTCCTCTCCTCGGATTGTTTTTTGCTGACGTCCTGGTGTTGCATGGATTATATCCAAAGTTCACTGGAGCCAGAGTATCATGATTGGAAAGAAGATTTTCGTCAAACTGACTGTCATGTGAAGAAGCCTTTGTATCATCATCTTCAGAAGCCTCTTTATTATCTTCGAGGTTGTGTTCTTCTTTGCCTCTTTCTTGGGACAACGACACTTCAGAGGCAGTGACGACCGCCATCACAATTCCTCCGTTTGTGGAATGTCGACGTCCTTGACTCATTGCTGATCTAATCTCTTTCCAAGTAGTCTTGGGATCTTGAAGGAGGTCTTCCATACTCATTTTCAGATGTGATGTGATTCGGAAGATTATCAGAGGATGTTGTTGACGCTTATGGTTACTGAAAGTTGTCCCTAGAGAGGTACAATAGCAAGTCAGTATGGACATGGACATGGAACATGAAACTCATCTTCTCCACAACATGAAAAAGCTAGAGAGAGAGAGTGAATGAAGGGCAACCTGGAGTTTGCTTTGTGAAGCGGTCAAAACCACGACCCGAAGGCTGCATAAGTGACGTAGTGCATACTTCTCTCTCTCAGCTGCTCCAATGAACAAGGACTGATTGAAGTTGAAGTTTAATGTATGAAGCGATCAGGTAAAACCACGAGTAGAAAATAATCCGACCGGTCTGATAATGGAGTGTAGCGAGAGATACGTATCTCCTCAATGTACCTTGAGCTAGAGATATGTATCTTCTCGTCTCTTTGATCAACGTTTCAACTCTGCTCATCGTACATCGTAACAATGAGACTAACAACCGCGCTAGCTTCCACCCTCCTCGTCGCTGGACATCTCAATCGAGGACAAGCCGCAGTAAGCCCAGCGACTTCCAACTGCGTCGACCAAAACTTCACTGACAAGGTTTTGTATGAACCCGACGGAGGTCAGTGTTCACGATATTTTGCATTTTGTTGCTTTATGTCGGACAAACTGAACAACAATTATTGTGATAGAACTAACTTCGTGATCACAAATCATTTCATATCTCTTACAGGCCAATACGGGATTTGCGTGTTCAGCAACGATACAGCCTGCGAGGAATGGATATTTCTACGTGGTCAATGTGACACAACGCACCCCAACTTTAGCGTTTACTGCGCCGAAAACGGAGGCGAAATCAACCAAGAGAACGTCGATTGGGGAGAGGTGGAGGGCGCCCCACCTGCCACCTACGATGTGTGCACTTCAGATGGAGGGCAGTGCACCGACTACGACTACTATGCATTGGATAGCTGCTCGCTTACCACTTCAGCGCCGGACGTCTGTACTGCCAATGGGGGGACGAGCAGAGTAATGGGCACAGCGACTGGTAGTGATTACACTTTATGTTCATTTGGGAATGAGTATGCATGTGAATTGACGAGATTACTGAGCGGCAAGTGTTTTAAGACAAATCCGAGTTTGATATCGTTTTGTGCGGAGAAGGGAGGGAGTATGAGTCTGGGGGGCGTTGAACCTCTTGAATATGAGGTGTGCACTGTTGGTGAATTAACGTGTATTGAGGAGGACTACTATCTGAATGGCAGTTGTGATTTGACTAAAGACGGTGAACCTAATGAAGTCCCACCAGACAATGATACTTGTTCCAACGCAACTATAATTTCCAACGACCAACTTGGGATATTACAAAGTGGGTCAGTGAAAGGAGCGACGTTAGACGAGTGGCAAATGGATCCGAATTGCAACTTTTTGCAAGTGCCACCAGGTAACGGCGTTTGGTGGGCCATCAAAGGAATTAAAGGAGGGACGAATCTCAAAGTGACATGTTCATTCATGGACTGTATGCTGTTGACCACAAATTCAACACTCGGGGAATGCCCGTCATTGTTTTTATGCGCTGATGCATGGGTCGGAGGGGTGTCGGATGATCTAACCTATCATTTCACTACGGAAGAGGAAGGCATCTATTACATTTACATTGCTCAGGAGGGGCCACTTGCTATTTCTGAATACAATTTACTTGTTGAGGAGGTTCCTGACGTGAAGCCCACTATGGCGCCTACAATAATTGAGATTGCCCCAGGGCCTCCGACAGGTTCTGTTCCAACGAACGCATCTATTGGAAATGGCTCGGGCACTTTGTTTAAGTTTGTCTTGTTTGCTGCAATTTATTTCTCAGTTTGAGAAGAACACTCTAGTACTAGAGTGCTTAACTAATACTATCATTCACATTTCACTATATATCCCTACATATCTCGTGCATCTGCTCATATCTATCCTTCCTCTACGAGATTATGATCCAAGTTCTTTAGCCTCATCTTACCACGGAGCACTGAAACTATCCTGATGAATCACATCAT
Source organism: Skeletonema grethae (assembly GCA_036939775.1). Taxonomy (NCBI): domain Eukaryota; phylum Bacillariophyta; class Thalassiosirophyceae; order Thalassiosirales; family Thalassiosiraceae; genus Skeletonema; species Skeletonema grethae. The sequence continues at coordinate 4,414 of JALLBC010001456.1, read as the reverse complement.
TCACAGCCATCTTTTCTCCAGCCACAACTTCTTCAGTATGGCCTATGTAATCTTGACGTAGCCTCATGTCATTCAACACTCCATTCCGTAAACGTTGACAGCTACTACTGAGTAGAACAAACGCATGTCTCAGGAATCCTTGTATGTTCTCTTCTTTAGGAGCTTCGTCGTCAAGACCCAAGTCGTACGGTTCGATTGCATGATCCCATGAGCCTATTGCTTCGACTCTGTGACCCGTGTCGTCATTGATAGTTGTTGTTCGTTTCATTGTTACAGTTGACTTTATTTTGTCTGCGTTGTTGTTTCCGCTGCCACTGCGTCGGTTGTTTCCGCTGCCACTGCGTCGGTTGTATTAGCTTGTTGAATTGGTGGGTCTTTTAGGTACCTTCTCAAGTTAGTGTTCGCGTTGTCAGATCTCTGAAGATTTTCTCCTTTCTCTGAAACTCCGAATACCAAAGTGTTTTTATCGAAGGTTGATGGGCGGAGGGAGCTCCGACGAAGAACGAACTCTGCAGACTTTCTCCATGCCCTTTCTTTGAAACTCCTATGATGTCAAGCGCAATACGTTCCATTATTTGATTATGAGAACTCATGAGAAGCAAGCCGATCTGGTCAGGTTCTAACAATGCCATCAAGAGCAACAGCATAATAATAAACAACGATGCATTATATGAAGAACGCAGACGATGCCGAGGTATTACCTCGTCGCTTGGCCTATCCCAAGATGGCTGCAGCAGTCCAACCAACAAATGCGTATGTCAGCCGAAATAAATTTGGTGAGTACGAAGTCCCGAGTGCGACGGCACAGAGAGATGACGAGGAAACTATCCCTTCCATCGGCAACACCATGACACGGTGGAGAGGCAATACATTATCCGAGAAAGAAGCCAAAGCACTCCGTTATGTCTTTGATGACCTACAAGATCACTTCGGCTACCAATGTGTCGACCCAAGAGTTCGCTTCAACAACACAAACCTTGAATACCTAGGCAACAGTGGGAAGTGGTTTGGCGACCTGGATTTCACCTACAACATCAAGGGCGATCATTGTAACCTCTCTTACATTGGTATGGATGTCTTTGTCGATCTCGCCCCAAAGCTTGTACACAAGGTGGGCCAGCCTATGTGGAAAGAGTACGGATCGTCATGGTTGTATGTCTACCTTCCGCAACTGACATTCAACAAGTTCAAATCATACGTCAAGTTTGGTACAGGATGGGATGTATCTGATGAGAGGACTGTCTACGATCCAAACCGCGATATGGTAGCGATTGAGGTCAAGCTACAGAGCGGACAGCCCAAGACAAGTTTCTGGGCTGCAAAGGAAAAACAAGTCTTTGCAGGAGCAGGAGATCGTTCCTTCTCACGTGTTGGAACCATTCAAGATGTCAGTTCACATTCTTCTCAGCAACGTATCCACAGAGGGGTTGGAATCTTTTCAGTATCCATGGAGGTGGAAGGGACGCCAAACTTCAAGCCTTCTCCGCACATGGACGAGGCCGATCTTTGCTTCACCTTGGTTAGCCTTCGTGCTTGGGGTACTACAGATGGCGTTGCACCAATCGTGTATGTCCCACGCAAATGGCAGTAAGAGTTGAAGAGTCAGTCTATATGTAAAATAGTGTTCATGTTTCATTTTCGATAGCAATAGGTAGGTACAGTGAAGTTTTTGTTGCGTTTACTCCCTTTAGATTCTTCTTTCAAGCCCAAATTCAAGCTGCACACAGGTACATTCCCGCTCCATATTTGCGGGTGTAATGAGCTCATCTAAGTATGTATTAGTTAGCAGTCATGCTCTCTCTCTAGAGAGAGAGAGAGCTTTAGCTCACGTACATAGGAGTCTTTCTAACTGCAGAGACTGATGAATAAACTCCTGTGAAAAAAATGGATGTACATGTTACGAATGATGTAGTAGCAAACATATTCTTACAACAGTGGAATTATTTCTATATCGTGTGCGTTGTATGTGAGTCAATTAAGAAACCTTTTTTCTAGCTTGGTTCTTGTGTGATAATAAGTCGTTCTCTTTGTAGGGCCCTTACGAGTAGCATGATAAATTTCGTCTAATGGGCCCGTGCGTATTCGTACATCAAGTGGTCATACATTCAAGTGAAGGTGTAAAATACTTCTAATCCTGCCATTCTTCTCTTGTGGTTCAATCGCTTGGATGAGGTCATGATTTGTGTGTGTGTGCCGATTGCATTTTTGTATCTTTACGAAACAAAATACTTGGACCAGTCCTTGGAAGGTCGAACATCCTCTGCCCCCTTTCCATATTTGACAAATTCAAATACAGACACTTGAGAATAAAAGGAGACTGATTTGGAACGGCACATTGCCGCTCTTGCCGCAATGGCTGCAGCAGCTGCATCTTCGGACGCATCATGGCGATGTTGAGCCAGTTCACGTTCATCAATCATGGAGCAAGAGTATCGACTTGGACGTAAACAACTGTGAGTAGGTCGTTTGATTAATGCCGTGGTGGAGGACCATGGACGTTGAGTTTGTTCTCGAAGTGCCACACGTTGGAGCTGGAGGTCCCGTACATTATGAGTATTAGTCGCGGGTGGTGCTGGTTGTGGCGGAGGGGCAACAACAGTGGGCAATATTTTTCTTCTGGGGGTAGAAGCACTTGGATTCTTCTTGTCCCTGCTGTAAGTGATGGTGGCATCATCAATGGATGGTCTTCGGAATGCCTTCGCATCGACCATTTTTTGGGGGGATGGGGCTGCCTGTGCGGATGATGATGATCTCGTCAATGAATTTGATGCACATAAGTCAGTGGAGGGCTGTTCATCTTCATCGTCGTCATCTATAAGTGGCAATGATAAGGATGACAACTTGTGCAGCAATTCTATCTCCTTGCTGCCGCCATCGGCCTTCTCAAGCACCGCCGCTGGTGCTTGAGAACCCTCACCGCTGCCGCCACCGTCGCTGCTTGAGCATCTCGGAGAAGCCCAATAATTATGAAAGATGGATCTTGGAGGACTAACACTAACCGACATGTTGGCAGGAGAAGGAGAGGCACGTCCAGATGAAGAGACGGTAGAATCACTAAATGATGCACTGGACGAAACGGGAACAATCTCGGGGAGCATATTCATAGTATCTTCTTCGTCTTCACTGCACGAACTCATTTGTGTGTCCTCGCTACAGGACCGCACCTTCTTTGACCTTACAGATGTGTTTATTTGGGGTTCGAATGCCTTGACATATTTGGATGTGGGTAGATTCCACATGATGGATGTTATGTTTGAGTTCGCGATTGCCGTACGATGAAAGTTTTATGGGACGAAGCAGAAAGTTTAATGCCTTTGAGATGTTTTGGGATCGGAACGAGAAGCGCAAGATGGATTGTAAATCTTGACCGATCGTGGCGACGGATTTGCTGCGATAGCACGCTTGTTGGATCGTCGTTTGAGCAGATATGTACGGGCTTGTTATGTTGATTGTTCTGGATTCTGGTCCCGACTGAACGATGAATGAGGAATGAGGAAACAATCCGAACCTGAGCTGCTATTATGGTGACTCTGCCTATGAATCCATTTATGATGCTGCAGCACTTCTTTGTAAGCACTTTATGTTGTTGTTCGCTTAGATGGCTGCCTGGTTGCTGCGCTGGTCTACAGGCGGTGAACGAATTCTTTTTGCACTTGCCAGCTGGTCTCATCACATAACAGCTGGCTAACGAACATTTGACAGATTTAGATACCGGTGACGTGCTCCTTTGTTGTTCTGTGATACACAAAAGTTCTTATTATGCGTCGACATATAAGAATGACCTTTCCAGGTATGAAGTCATTACATTGAAGATGATTACTACATAGAACATTTGCAGCATCTCAACAGATGGGATCCCTGATTGCATCCGCGACAGCATTGGCGAACCATCGATCGGCCTACATACCTCGCTTGCTCTCCGTTCATTTTACAGGCTTCTCAATCACCTGCGAGGGAGTCCCAATAAATATGGCGCCACGCAGCATAGGCCGGCGCAAATCCAGCGAGGTTGAAGCACGGGTTGAAGCAAAAGCTGCCAAATGCTCTTTGCGAGGCAGATGCCTTTGATACAATAGCCACTGTAGACGGAGTTGATATCATTGCCGACGACCAAGGAAAGAATCAGCATCGATGTAGTTGGCCGAGAGGAGCATTCAAAAATGAAGAGATCTATCGCCGTCGCACCAATAGCTTTAATATTAAGCCCCATATTAGTGGTGTCTCTCCAGATTGTCACGCCGCCACTGAAACAACAAAAGAACCGCTTCCCATCAGTTAGATCCATCGAGCAACCATGTTATCGCACGTCATTTTGTTATAGACGGAAAAGTAGTTCACCATTTGCAACAACCACCACCGCTGTCACATCCTACACGGCACTCTTCTCAACACCCACCAACGCAATCGATGCAGA
>JALLBC010001369.1:0-10084 GCA_036939775.1 Skeletonema grethae | reverse complement strand
TACTGTACAAGAGCGTAGATCAAGATAGAGAGTGGCCTCGATAAAATTTCACAATAAAATCCACTCTATTTCACAGTAAGATGGCGTCAATAGCACTGATGTTGTCTCTAGCATGCTCATCAACCAATAGTTGTGCCGTTCCCTCGTCCGACGGTCGCCATTCTGTGCAATAATTCATGCATTATTCGTGATAGCAGCTATCGAGCAACGTGCATTATGAAGACGAGCTCGCCTTCGCAGAGCAAGAAGGATTTGTGGTCAAACATCAATGATAAGGAAATTGGCCACGGCACTGTGGATGATCTTAGACATCAACGGATAAAAAGAGGAGAGTGCCCAACATGTCAACGTAAAACTCACAAGGTGAAGGTGTCTCGCTTCAGAAGCAAGCGTGAGCCGCTGACGGTGGAGGGGGAAGTTGTAAATGGAATTTGCTTACGCTGCAATCCACTAACAAAGACACCATCACCTATCACATCCCCATCAAAGGCAGCTTCCGCCAAATCAGCTCGAGTGAAAGAAGTTCCGGATACATTCGTTTGCGATGATGATTTCACAGTGGCATCTGAAATCACTTTAGATACATATATTGAACAACAAGTCCCTAGGAGAAGCAATCGGTATAATTCAAAACCATTTGAATCTGTATCAGAAGAAACACCCATGACTAATTTCAAAAGGGATGATGACGAGGTGCCAACGGATATTGAAGGCTTTCGACAGGGTAGAAGAGATAGGGGGAGGGGGCAGCGATCTATGCCTAGAGTTACAGATGATGAAGATGACGACGAAGAAGACGATACGAAATGGGTTGCTACGCAACGACGACAACGGTTCCATCCCATGTCAAGAGAGATGTACCTCTTCACCTCTGAACGGAGTCTTGGGGTTGAGAGTACTGGTACTGGGGTTGAGAGTTATGATGGCAGTGAAAATAGTACTGAGCACTTTGGGCCACCGAAGAACTTACATCCTTTTTCGAGGGAACTTTATCGATTTACCTCTGAACGCAGCCTTTTGTCCAACAACGAGAGTAGTCAAAGTTCTGAACAAAACAAAATGCAAAGACAACCATCGGATAAGAGTCTTACATTAGACGAAGTCATTCAAAATGAAAGGGTGCATACAAATAATAGTCGGATGTCATCAATTAAACGAGAACCTTCCACAACTTCCATGAGTGCAGTGAGCAGTGATAGTGGGTATAGCAGTGACGGACAAAAAAGAAAGAGTCTGTGGCAAGGTTCTTCTAGTTCTGGGAGTAAAGAAAAGAAAGTGCAAACGCAAGCTGATGTAGTTGACGCTTTGCAGAAAAGCGATCATTCTTTTACACCAGCTCCTGTGGAGAGCAAGAGAAAGCCTAGTGAGAGGAGACCGAGTCGTTTTTCTCTTCGGCACAGACTTAATTTGAAAGATCTCCCGTTGGAGAGGCGAAGAGCATCGGACCCTTTGTATGATTTTGAAACAGAGCTGCGAAATTCGAGGAACTGGAATTCTGTTGATATACTTAGAGATGCAGCCGCAGAAGCCAACGGAGAAAAAATTAATCTTCAGGATTTTAGGAAGGAAATGGAGGCGGAGCTGATGGCTAAACGCAAAGAGAAAGAGACGGAAGTTCACTTTTTAACGAACAATACTACGAATGAGACGACTACTACAACTGCCGAGCTCTCATCAGTGAAATCTTTATCAAGTCCTCCTTCAGCTGACGTCAGGTTAGGTATTAATAAGAAAGATCGCCCGNGGCCGCAGAAGCCAACGGAGAGAAATTTAATCTTCAAGATTTTAGGAAGGAAATGAAGGCGGAGCTGGTGGCAAAATCAAGTCCTCCTTCAGCTGACGTCAGGTTAGGTATTAATAAGAAAGATCGCCCGCCTCCGAGGCGAAGAGCGTCTGTCTCTACCTGTGATAATGTAACGGAGATGCGCAATTTGAGGAACTGGAGTTCTCTTGATATACTTAGAGATGCGGCCGCAGAAGCCAACGGAGAGAAATTTAATCTTCAAGATTTTAGGAAGGAAATGAAGGCGGAGCTGGTGGCTTCAAGAAGTAAGCGAAAACTTGATGTCCATACTTTACCGAAGGAAGCTACGAAGGAGACGCCTACTTCAACCGACGAGCTCTCGTCAATGAAATCTTCTTTATCAAGTCCTCCTTCAGCTGTCGTGGCTGTTAGAACGACCGATCATTCCGCTGTATCAGGTTTGTCGGCTGGAGATATTATACATGCACTGCAAGGTTACTCTGCGACTGATTCGTCCGCTTGCTGCGCGTTTTTTGAAGAAGCGTGCGCTAGACTTGCTGATCTGGCTCTAATCACCGACAACTACACACACTTGGTTGAATTGGGAGTAGTGCAAACTCTTTGCGATGCTCTTCATAAACACTCTTCTTCGAAAGAAGTATCACTGGCATGCTGTGCAGCTTTAGCTAACTTGTTGGCATCTTCGTCGACGAGAGATATTATGTTTGGTCATGGTGTAATCAATGATCTCTTTGCATGCATCAAAGCAGAGTTTGACTGTCCAGAAGTCGACCGAGAGGCTTTCAGAGCCCTTGTCAGCCTCAGCGACTCCTCGTCTGAAACGAAGCAGATCATCTCGTGTGATTTGGATACAATTATCGCAACATTCTATCTGCATGAGGCAGACAAATATATACAAATAGCTACGTGTTCTATTTTACAACGATTGTCAGTGGATGAAATTTGTCGCACAATGATAATGGCATTTCCTGAAGTATTTGATATGTTGGGAAGTATAATACAAGCAAACCCAAATAAGAAGAAGATTGAGATGGACGCATGTTCTTTACTTCGGAACCTCTCTTTAGAGGAAGTTGGAGGCTCTTCGTTGAGATCTGTATCCTTCGTGCCCTTCGTGACGATAACAATGGCTGCTCACGTTGGCAATACGGAGATTTTTGAGAACGCTTGCTTCTTCTTGTCAACTGTAGGATTGAAACAGCCAAAGGGGTTTGGCGCGTTATGTACCGAAGATGGCATCAAGTGCATCATTCATACGTTGCAAAGCAATGATACTTCATTGTCACTTCTTGAGGCTTGTTGTTTGGCGCTTCGTGCAGCAATAAATGATTCAGACGAACACAAGAAGTTATGCCTCTCAATGGGAGCAATTGACGCTATCATCTGCTTGATAATGGTCTATCCTCACAAAACGTCGTTACTAGAAGCCGCGTTGACTGTTCTTGTTAGCCTCAGCTCAAAGAAGAAATGCGTTGCAGCCATAGCTAACGCAGGTGGAATCGGATCTGTTGCGATGTCGATGAGATCCAACCCAACATGCTCTGGAATCATTAGAAATGGCTCTCGCATCATAAAGAATGCGGTTAAGACAGATCCCGATTTTGCAAATGAAGCTGTGCCAGCTGCTGTTTCGATACTTTCTTGCATTAAAGAGCAGGTGCATGAACAAGTATTGATTGAGGAGTTGTGCAAATTTCTCCACTACCTCGTATTAAAGTCGGAAAATTGGGCAGATAGAATTATTTCCGCCGATGGTATAGCTGTGATCGAGACAGCAATGAAACACAACGACAAAAATAGGAGAATTGCAAATGAGTGTGATGTCTTGTTGCAGATCTTGTACAACATAACATAATCATCGTAACTAGCTTAGTTGGCAACAGTTGCTTTACCTGATATCGTCTTTTTGCATGTTTGAAGTAGTCCCAAGAATAAAGGATTCGGCAATTCCGGCCGACTGGTGAACTCAGGATGGTATTGACTTGCCACAAAGTAGGGGTGAGTTGATTCACTAAGCTCGCATACTTCCATCCTCTGCCCACTCTCGTCCGTGTTTCTTCCTACAAACTGCAACCCTGCACTTTCTAACCTAGAAACCAAAGCAGGGTTCACTTCATATCTATGCCTATGACGTTCCATCACTTTATCGCTTCCATACATTCTGCGCGCAATACTGCCTTCGAGCAACTCTGTTTCGCGGGCACCGAGCCTCATAGTCCCACCTAGTCTCGTTCTATCACCTTCAGGCATAAAAATCACCGCGTCCTCTTCGTCTTTCACAAGGTCATCAAAGAACTCAGCACTGTGAGCTTTTGTGATACCTAATACGTTGCGGCAATACTCAATAACAGTTGCTTGCATTCCTAGACAAATGCCTAGAAAAGGCACCTTATTTTCGCGTAGGTATTGGATTGTTCGTATCTTCCCTTCCATTCCACGCGATCCAAAACCTCCTGGAACAACGACACCGTCACAAAGTTTCAGGCGGTCCCAAGCAGTGTTGTCCAATTCTTTGTCAGCGTCATCATCGTCTTCTTCGTCTTCATAGAGACTGGATGCTTCAATCCACTCAATACGCAATCTTTGTTTGGTTGCAATTGAGGCATGGGTAAGCGCCTTTACCACCGATAAATATGCATCTCCTTGCTCGATATACTTGCCAACAATGCCAATGACACATTCTGATTCTGGCTCGTCTACACTATCTGCTAGCTTCTTCCAATCCTTGATGACTTGACTTTCCTCAATTTGCGTCAAATCCTCAACCATTGAATAATCAACGCCCTTCTCGTACGGACCCATACGCAATCGTTGTTGCAGCATAGAATGCACATTCTGCTCAATCATCATCAATGGAACACGGTATATATTTGTCACATCATGTAATGACACAATCGCACCTTTTGGTACTGATGTAAATAGCGAGAGCTTGGACACCGTGCTTGACTCAAGCTGTTCCTTGCCTCGACAACACAAGAAATCTGGACGAAGACCGAGTTGCATCATCGATTTCACGGAGTGTTGCGTCGGCTTTGTCTTTTGTTCGGCTGGATCACCCAACGAAGGAACAAGAGAGACGTGGGCAAAGCACAAGTTCTTGTATCCAAGGTTTTCTTGAAGCTGACGTAGAGCTTCCACAAATGGCATGGATTCAATGTCACCCAATGTCCCACCTAATTCAACGATGCATACCTCCGGAGGTTCATCATCATTTGCACCATCATTATCGCTGGCAACTTTGGAGAATCGTGATACAGGTGTCTGTGCAACTTTAAGTATCCACTCTTGAATCGCATCTGATATGTGCGGCACAACTTGCACTGTCTTTCCAAGGTATTCTCCTACCCGTTCTCGCTCAATCACCGACTGATAGATCTTGCCTGTACTGAGATTACTATCTTTCGTTAGACTAACACTCAGAAAGCGTTCGTAGTTGCCCAAATCCAAGTCAGTTTCTCCGCCATCATCAAGGACGAATACCTCTCCGTGCTCAAATGGTGACATGGTGCCAGCATCGACATTGAGATAGGGATCAATCTTCAGCGCAGTGACTCTATACCCCATCGCTCGAAAGAGGACACCCATGGAAGATGCTGTGACGCCTTTACCGATACCAGAGAGAACTCCCCCAGTAACTACGACGATTTTCCGATCGGAATCAAGTGTGTCTTGTACGAGATGTTCGAGTTTGGGAGGCAGATGACTGCTTGTTTGAAGAGGGAGACATCTTTTGTTGTGCACCTGGTGACAGGGCGGTGAAAACGAGTGCACGATAATAAGGATACATGAAAAGAGAATCAGGTACTGAAGCGTCATTATTGCTGTCGTCATGTTGCAGTCTCCTGTCTACAGTATCATGGTCGATGGACGGTGCGGTGGACAGTGGAAAATGAATGAAAAATCATGTGATGGTGATGGCTCGCTGATGGGCTCTTTTATGACATTTACCATGCTATCCAATATATATTTTCAAAGAGCATCAGCAACATCAATCGACTAATAACTATACTGTCATTAAACTACTCGCTAGTAAACTGACAACAATAACATCATGAAGAAAGAACAAAGATGAGACATCATATTATGGCAGATTATTCGGCCGCAGCGGTGACGGAAATGGAGATAAACCCAGCCGCCAGATAGAGGGCAAAGTGTGGTACCAGCTTCAGTAGTATGAGTTCATCACACCGCCAGCAGCAGCTGAGAAGAAAGTTTCGTCTACGACGCTGGCCGGTAACGTTTGGTAATCCAGCACTTGGAACATATGCGGGAAGTATTGTGACTCTACACCCTCGAAGAAGAAGTGGTGCTCTCGATAATGTTCTAGCAGACGGTGATGATCTCGAATTAGAGGATATACACGATGAACAAGGTGGAAGCTCTGATGATGACGACAGCTCCGACTCGTCGTCATCATCATCTTGTGACTCGTTTTCATCCTGCTCTTCATTTGATACTCATGAGGGCGACGATGGTGAAAGCATAAAACACAACAAATCCCAAATAGACGACATGGAACGGATTGTTGTCATGACTCATGTTCCTCCGCACCAGGTACCTGATGGAGTTATCAACCTGGTACGCAGCCATCGCCCTTTTATTGAGCAAGTCCGAATAGTAATTGGATTGTCTCAAGTGGAAGAGGCGGAACATCGTAGAAAACGGCGGATGAGAAAAAGAACTCAAGCATTAGCTGAGAACAATACAGATGATTGTCGTCGCAGATCAATGACATGGGCGTGTGAAAATGAAGATGATACAGCGCAAGCTGGTTACTCACTTGCAACATCGTTGAGTGCTACATCTATCTCAAACTTGCAAGAAGAAAGAAATAGAGATGCAATGAAATCAAATGATCAATTAACAAGGGATGCAAGGTCATCTTCATTGGGTGACTTAGCACACAAACATTATGATGGTGCTTATGACTGCAGCATCCGCTACGAATCAATTGCTGAAGAGAAAAAGGACTCTTATGATGAAGGCAACGACAAAAGTTATCTCATTTTATTTGTACTCGATTCAAAAGACTCAGCGGAGACGTTCGTCTCTGACCTTCACCACAGACCTTATACTAGTCTTGACGAAACTGAGGTATGCTCTGTCTATCATACATTCCATGTCGAGGGAGAGGACGGTGTCAGTCTTCTGGGTCCATTATTTGCTTCGTCGACATCACCACCATCACCGAGTAATCAATCTTTGGCAGCGGCAGCAACAACAACATCGAAGCAACAAACGAACAAGGATGATCACCAATGTCCTGTTTGCCTTGACAAAATGTCGTTGGACGCATCATCGTCTATTCTTACTACAGTCTGCAACCATTCCTTCCACATTGCCTGTCTTGCACAATGGCAAGATTCACCATGTCCTGTGTGTCGATTTGATCATTCAGGTCTCAACGAAACTCTCAGCAGATGCCATATTTGCTCCAATACCATGGGAAATTATGTGTGCCTCATTTGTGGAGTTGTTTCGTGCGCAAAAGGTCCGTCCTCGACTCATGAAATGACATTGGATGGCTCCTCGTCGGCTCAAATCCCTTCTCACAGAGGGCACGCAATGCAACATTACGAAGAAACCCTTCATGCATACGCACTAGACACTGAAACACAACATGTGTTTGACTTCGCAGGCGGAGGATATGTCCATCGTTTGCTGCAGAATATGGAAGATGGTAAGATTGTAGAGGGAACAGATCCACGTGTGATGGAAGAAGCGCAAATACAGCAGCTATTGGGGAGGAACAACGCTGAAGAAGATGGGGGGACACCGCTTTCCTCGTTGGAGAGATCGACTATTCCTACTTACTCATCATCCGCGGAAGATGACGAGGCGGTACATCGCAAATTAGAGGGTTTCGCAGGTCAATACTATACCTTGCTAAAGAGCCAGCTCGAACAGCAAAGGATCTATTATGAAGGGAGGCTCGAAGCTATTCGAAGAGAAAATGAGCAGAGTTCAAAAGCCGAGCAATCCACCTCTGATTTAATATATGCCCTGAAACAACAACGGCATCAGCTCGAACAGCGCTGTATGACATTGAAAAAGAAGCACAAAAAGGTTTCTGATGACACTATGTTTCTGAAGAACATGAACGAAACCCTTGAGGAAGACAAATTTGCATTCAGAACTCAAATTGCTGACGCACAGGCTCACTTCACTCGGGCCAAGGAGACAAAACAGTCACGTTTAGCTCCACTGGAGAAGAAAGTTAATCTTCTCATGCTTCAGTTAGAGAGTGAATTCGACAGTAAACCAGCGGCAAAGTGAGCAGACTTCGAATTAGTAAATACACAACATTTGCCTACTAAATTACATAACATATTTATTGTGGTAATCTAACCATGCATATCCACGTGGACATTATTGACAGAGTCGACTACATAGCCTACAGTATCTTTTAGCGCACCACCCATCCAGAATAATCCTCCCCAAGCCTTCCCAGCTGTGTCCAGTGGGTGTGTCGCCATATTCACTGCACCCCCTAAAACATCTTCGCAAACCTTCCCAACACCTCCTCGTCGTTTAATCTGTCGCTCTCCAACTGACAAACCTTGTTTGACCAATAATTTCGTACAAAGCACAGATAGCCTTGCAACTTGTAAAGCACTTGCCGCCCCCTTTTCCAAGGTTTCCACCACAGGCGTATGATGCGATAGTGCCTCATAAGAGCTTTGAATCGCCCAGTCCGCAATAAGGAGGGGTGGACCAGCAATTACAGCAGTGGTGATCGCTGCAGGGCCGCAAGTAAGCCCAATAGCGGTTGCTGCTAAAGGGTGTTCTATTGCGGTGGAAACGCAGTGTTTGCTTGCCTCGGTGACTGCAGGCAGCAAAGGTGGCCATAGCACACGTACTCTTTCGGGGATACTGTGACCAATACGAGTTGGAGAAGACGGAATTGTTGGCAACTGTTGCGTGTATCTTCCACTTTGAGGAGGAGGTGTCCCTCCAGGATTGTGATGCTCGTCCTTCTTCTCTTCTTCGCCCAAAATTTCAACCAATGGCACCAGATTACTATTTGAGTTTCCATTGCCCCATGTCACTTGCTTCGTTCCTGGTGGTTTTTGAGAATATCCATCTTGCTCGCTCGCCACAGTTACGTATATCATATTGCTGTAGACCATCCTAAGTGACCAAATCATCATGATTGCAACTTCCAATGCAACCTCTCCCAATTCTTGTGCCTCTTCTTGTGTAATAGCTCGCAAAGCAGTAGCCATATCCAGCAAAACAGTGTGCGCAGCGGATATTGTTGTTAAGAGTTCATCGTGTGATGAAGGCAATACCAATATTGTTTCTTCTGAGGCAACCACAACAGTTTCCGACACATCTTTGCTCTCTGCTTCTCCGGAGCCCTCTTCTACCAAACTTAAATCATGATCGCTCATGACCTTTTCAATATGCTGATGCTCCCTATCCAGTTCCTCGGCGACATGTTGTATCCCATCGGCTAAATCGTTACACAGCCGCATGATGCCAGGCCCCACAACTTTCTTCCCATCATTCTCTCGCTCGGATATGTCTTCAATTGCATTTTCAGCTGCATTCAAAAAGTTTGAAAACAGTTGCAGCGCCACGAGCTGTTGTTCTCGATCGTCATCGCTTGCTGGAAGCTGTGACAGTATTACCTGTCGTGACTGACTGTTGTTGCCACTTCTAGCGTCCTTCTTGTTAATGTTGGCGTAAGGATATCGCCCAATAAGTGCCTGTGCTGGTGTACGCGGAGTTGTAAGCGGCGTCATGGGTGTAATGGGAGTTATTGATGTTGTTGACGGCGCCGGAGAGACGATTCCCGATCGAAATCCATTTGTTAAGCTCGTTAGGAAGGACGTCGGGGCGGAAGAGCTGCCATTCAGTTTGGAGGGCGGCATGATTATTTTGATTTTTATTGGCAGAATCTACGATTGCAGTCTGTTTCTCTGATCCCTTTCGTGCAAAGCGCTTCCAAGGCAAAGATTTTTCTTCGATTACACCCCACGGTTTGAGCTGAAAGCATTTCTTCTTCAAGATCACCAACGCAATGAATCCGAACAACACACAGCTTTGCTGCTGCCAGGACTGAAGAAGCGCTTGAACTTCTTCCTGATGACGATTTAATTTTATTGTCCTTTCGATCGAGTGCAGATGTGGAATGTGCGTTTTGTACTTGGAGGAGACAATTGTGGACTTACTAGAGGTACGTCACCTACTGAGGAAGCCAAAACAGATGGAACAGATGGCCATGGTCGACGCGAGGGCTTTTGAGAGAGGTTTTGGAACGGAGAACGGAGACTCGAACTGTACCCCCCAGTTTTGCCTTTAACCCCCTCAAAA
>JALLBC010001361.1:0-10967 GCA_036939775.1 Skeletonema grethae | reverse complement strand
GTATGAAGCTTATCAGCACTGCGCAGACGGATTGCAATGGTAGAAGCGATGCTACTTCTACGTAGCTGATCTGAGAGGTCCAATATAGCCCGAGCTCGAGTTGATTACATCCTAACTTAACATTTTGGTGATTCATTTTTCTTGTGGGAGCTTAGTGTATGTAACTGTACTTTAAAGACTTTTATTATGTTGGATTGTAAGTAAATAGGATGATAACCAGCATTGATGTTGATGTTGATGTTTTGTTGACAACTCAAAATGGCTTCTAATGTATCCTTGCTTGCCAATGAGTTCTGCGATCGCCTTTCATAACAGAAGCATAATCTGGAGCTATGTTTTTCAAGCGACAAATTTGAAATGGAAGAGAAGGTCCATCTTCAATTGTCGATGCTGTTGATGGTATGTTCTAGTAAGTGGCTGGCCTGATGAGGTCCATTGTGGGCTCAGTTTCCATTTTCCTTCTTCTTTTTACCTCAGCCTTCTCCTTTTTACCTAGAGTAGCCTGTCCGTAGACCTTTCTTTCTTCCGCCCTCCATCCGCGTGCAAAGTCGCAATCAATCATTCAAGCTAGCAAAGCGCAAAGCAGCCATGGTATCTTTGCGTGCTCTTATCTTTGCTAGCTTTGATCCGCCCACTACACTCTATTATTTCCTTCCTTGACCAGCAGCCCTCACTGCACCACTAACAACAGCAACGATGTCACTCTCTGGAGCAGGCAACTTCTGCCAACCAATCTGCGACGACTCCTGCAACCGTCACCCATGGTATGCTCCCGAAATCGCCAAGTCCGACCCCATCGCTCGCGGTGAACTCCTCCTCCGCAACACTCTCACCGGCAAGAAGGAGCCATTCATACCCATGCAAGCACGTCATGTGCGCTGGTACACTTGTGGCCCAACGGTGTATGACTCAAGTCACGTGGGGCATGCGCGCACGTATTTGTCGTTTGATATCATGAGACGTGTCATGACGGACTACTTTCATTACAACGTCTTGTATCAGATTAATACGACGGATATTGATGATAAGATCATTTTGAGGGCGAGGCAGAATGAATTGATGCGACAATTGGAACAAGATAAGAGTGTGGATTTTGACAAATTGGTTGTCTTGGCCAAGGAGGCGTTGGAAGAGGCCAAAGCAAAGAGTGATCAAAAGAAGGACGAGATTGCTAAGGCGATTGAGGAGGCGACGCAGAATAAAGATTCGAGGGCAAAGACCGAGCAGGAGGGTCTTCTGCAGAACCATTTGGTCAAGAGGAAAAATCTGGATAATGATGAGGCCAAAATTATGGAATTGTGTGGATCATCATCGGCTGCTGATAAGGATGCGCGTGCCAATCTATTGGTAGCAGCCAAGTCGGTCGTAGCTGAAAAGCTGGATAGAGAAAAGGGACATCTCATCACTGATCACTCAGTATTTAATGCTCATGCGAGACAATATGAACGTGAATTTATGGAAGACATGACTGCATTGGGTATCAGAGAGCCAGACGTGTTAACTCGCGTGACGGAATATGTGCCTCAAATTATTGCATTTGTGGAAACCATCATAGAGAAGGGATTGGCGTACAAGAGTAATGGATCGGTGTATTTGAGTTTGGATTCGTTTCAAGATGCCGGTCATAACTATCGCAAGTTGAATCCTGCTGGGCCTGGTGGAGCTGCTACGTCTGCAGCGGAAATGGCAGAGGGCGAGGGTGCACTGGGAGGTGGTGGATCAAGCGAGAAGCGGAATCCAAGTGACTTTGCACTCTGGAAAGCAAGTAAACCAGGAGAACCCGCGTGGGACTCACCATTTGGACCAGGGCGTCCAGGTTGGCATATTGAGTGTTCTGTTGTAGCAGGAGATATTCTTGGAGAGCGTATTGATATCCACTCTGGTGGAGAAGACCTTAAATTTCCTCATCACGACAATGAGTTGGCTCAGTCGGAGGCGTGCTTTGGTTGCCAACAGTGGGTGAATTACTTCACACATACTGGACATTTACACATTGCGGGGTTGAAAATGTCGAAATCGCTCAAGAACTTCATCACAATTCGTCAGGCTCTCGAGCATAACACTGCACGACAACTGCGCATTATGTTCTTGTTGCAAGCATGGGATCAACCTATGAACTATTCTGATCAAACTATAGACGATGCTCGTAGTAAGGAGGCTACATTCAAGAGCTTCTTCCGTGAAGTTGGGGCTCTTGTTCGTGATGATTATTTGGCCCAGGAAGTGGGCTGGCAAATGGCTGAAAACGATCATAAGTTGGCGGATGCATATTTGTCAGCTCGTCAATCAGTTCATGAAAGCTTGTTGGATAATTTCAACACGAAGGATGCAATGTCGGCATTACTCAGGGTTATTAATGAAGCAAATACGTATTTGCGTCTCCCTCAAGTCCGGCCGTCGGTACTACTTTTGCGGGCGATTGCGACGTATGTCACACAAATTCTCAAAGTATTTGGTGTAATTGATGGCGAAGATGATTTTGGATTTGGAAGTGGAAGTGGTGATGCAAATGCCGCGAATGGTGGTGGCGAGCAGTACATTGAGACTATGGTGTCATTTCGCGAGAGCATCCGTAATGCTGCATTAGAAGCTGCGAAGGGGGGTGACAGTAAAGCTGCCATTCAGTCCGTCCTTCAAATTTGTGATGCATTGAGAGATGAAGTGCTCCCCAAAGTCGGTGTACGCCTTGAAGACCGCCCTACTGGAACTATGTGGAACTTGGAAGATCCCGAGGTCATGGCCAGGGAGTTGGCTGAGAAAGCAGCTAAAGAGAAAGAAGCCCAGATTAGCAAATTGGAGAAGCAACTCATCGCTCGCGAGAAAGAATATGAAAAGATTAAGAACAGCATGGTGAAGCCGGAAGATTTGTTTCGAACGAGTGAATTCAAGGAGTGGGATGAATCGGGTGTACCTACTACATTAGCAAATGGCGACCCTGTAAGTGGAGGACAAATGAAAAAGAAGAAGAAGGCAATTGATAAGCAATCAAAGGCATTTAAAGATTTGATGGCGAAGAGCGGCAACAACCCGCAGGAACTCCTCAGTGCCACGCAAAAAGAAGTTGATGGCATTAAGGAGAAGCTGTCAAGCCTCTCATTGTGAATCATGGAGGTTAGGAACGGAGTGTAAGAGTATGATAATTATGAGTTACATTATTCAACTTTTGATGTAGTTCCTCGTATTGTATTCTTTGATAAAGTTGTTTGCATGTCATGAAAAAATAGTGATCCTGTCAGCGCTTCAAATTTATTTGTCTGTCGAACCCGTGACACCTCCAATCTTGTCACCTCGTCCTCAGCGGCTCTAAGCTTGAGTTCTAGTTCCTTCATCGAATCCTCGATGCATGTGTTGTGCTTCGTAATGAGTTTAGCTTGCTTCGTTAGCATCTTGTTCGTTGATTTGATCTGAAGCAAGAAGAGGAGGAAGTTAGAAGAGAGAAAAACAAGACCATAAGAAGTTGGAATCCTCCGAATTTACTTACTTCATTCAACTTATTCACCGCAGTCAAAGCACAATTTGTCATTTTGTCTCGGCTTTTTCTCATCGCAACTGCTTCCTTTGCAAGTTTATCGGTGTTAATATCACCTGCCTTGACAATGCTTTTCACAAAGTCTCTCTCTTTCTTGAGTGATACTTGTAGCTCCACATTTGCCTTGGCTATTTTCCGCATATCACGACGCAGAATGCGAACTCCATTTGTTTCGCCGGTGATTCCTTCGCCAGCTGAGAAGACATCAGTCGGGCTCAATTCACTACCCTCAGAACCCAATAACTTGTTAAACAAATCATCTGGAGCAATTGAAGCTTCATCTTTGGAAATGAAGCCTTCCTTTTCGAGCAGAAGATCTATATCAACCAGGTCACCCAGATCAATATCAGAACCGACAATTTCAATTACTTTTTCAATTGCCATCGTCCTGTTGTCATCAACGTCACTCTTGGAATGCAGTACCATTCCGCGCAAGCATTTGATAAATTCTGTCGCTCTCTTCTCTCGGAGCTTCATCCTCTTGAGTTCTAGATTGATTTGTTGTTTCTCTAGATCAACGATCTTCATTTGCTGCCGCTTTTCTGCCAACGCATCCTCTGTAGCTTGTTTCTCTTGTAACATTTTGTCATATTGCTGTTTAAGAAGTGTCATCTGACTTTGTTTATCAAGAATCAAGCTGCGAAGTTTGTCATCTGCATCAATATTGTGGTCATCTTCAGTCTCCACGTCGTTAAGCTTAAGTGTGTTGCTTACATTTTGCATTCTCAGTCCGAGTTTGATTGCATCCAACGTTTCACTGAATGTAGTTTTGCATGGAGACGCAGTAATCAATACTGTCGTACTGCAATTTCCTCCCAAAGCATCCTGTAGAAGTGAAGTGATCTTTGATAATTTGTATGGCACTTCTGCCGTGGTATCTCGAGTCAAGGCTCCCACAACGCGATTGAGAGCTACCGAGGACCTCTGATGAGGACCAGCGGCAATGTAACTTAGAGCATTGGACTTTTTGGTTGCGCCGAAGCCAAATATTTCAGAGAGGAGTAGCGTAGCACGTTTGCCAGTTGATGATTCCACTTTTAGTAGGAAGCACGTGTGAAAGAGGTCATTCTTCGCGCTTACTGCGTCGGAAAGAATACTTTGGAATGACTTGCCTCTACGAATCACATCCATAACATCTTCTTCCTCGGAGCAGTAGGATTCTGTTGCACCGTCAAGTATTAGCCCGCCTGCTGAATACCTCGCGAATATGGTTTCTGTCTCAGTAGGTTGAGGCCCGAGCAAATCAATAATTCTTTCGAGGTGGACCAATACAAATGAGCATTTGACAGTGTAAGATACTGTGCTATTTGAAGACCTCATCTTGTGATATAAATCACAGACAACGTTTGGCAATATTCCAGCATCTGTGGTCGGTAGGGAGCACTCGCTTGCTTTGGAAGCGGGCGGGATTTTACCAAATAGACTGTAAGATTTACCACTTGACTTTGCTCCAGCTGAAATGAGTGCACAATTTACCCCGTTCAACAACTTGCTTGTAAATTGTTCTTGAAAGAAATCTGATACAGTCCGTTGTGAAGAGTCTTCCCCAAATACCTTATCGAAGCAAAAGTTGTGGTCGCCATACAGAGAAGAATCAATGCGAACATTGGGCGAATTCTCACTTGCATCGATACACATAGTACTTCGACGGTATGATTCTAGCTTGTTCTCTGGTCGCAATCGAAAGCACACCTTTACGGGCTCGACGATTTGCTCTGCCTTCAAGTCAGCTGGTTTTGTTGGATTTTGATTTTCAACAGTCACGTCCTCTCTCTGTCGCAATTTCAGATGAAAAATATCTTCTCTCGCCTTTTCGAGTTCTAGCTCTCTTTCATTGTCTCTCCGTCTGAGACTGTCCCTCTCTTGACGAAGGGTCTCGATTTCAGCTCGCATTTCAGTTAAGTTGTCATCTTTCGCTCCACCTGCAGAGAGCTCGGCCGGTCTTGCAGGCACTCCTGTTTTGGAATCACCTTTCAATGGGTCTTCAATTGTAATATGACTCCTATCGACAGTCTTTCTCGGCATTTTGGGCTTCATTTTAGCTCGAACAATGTCAAGATTCTCACCAATCTGAGCCAGCGTAGCACGCCAGCTAGAATCATCATCTTCGTCATCATGGAGGTCTTGCTTTCTGTCCTCATCGATTTTACCTGCGGGAATCGATGGAGCTTCTCTTAAGAGGGATTCGTCCCCAGTGCTTCTGTCAATCTTCTTGCTCGTATCGGCTAAGTTTGGGAACTGCGGTGAATCCATCTGTTGATACGATGAGAGCTCTGTCGAAGGCGTCGATTTGTCATTAAGAGAGACGTTCTGAGTTTTGATGAAATCGACGTTGCTATCAGCAGCAGGTAACTCATCATTGTTGGAATCGCTATCAGCATCCGCAACATCTTCTCCCGTCCAGTAATTGTAAACCCAAGAAATAGCTTCGCCAAAACGTAGTGTTGGTAAAGTAGTGTCATCATTAGTAGGATCTGCGGTCCCTAATACAAGCGTACGGCAGTCTCCTCCGATACAACCGCTGAGTAACTGTGTCAAAGCGTTTTTACGGGATGGGGATGTAGCTACATAATTAGCCAGTTGCCTTGTTACAGTATTGAGTGCTGAGCATGAAGAATGCAATGCTAGAGAAGCTGAGTTTGTCATTGTCTCGTCGACAGTAGAAATGACAATTTGTCGCGTCAAGGCTATCCTTCCCGACGAAGTTTGATCATTATTTTCGATAGTAAGCAAGTAAACAGTGTGGGAAAGTTTCCCGAACACAACATCATCTCCATTCTTTCTCTTTTGTCGTACTTCTTCGGCTTTGGTCAAACACTCCAAAATCGCCGCTGTGCTTAAGCAACGGACCTCTAGAGAATCTTCTACATAAACAATGCCTGTTGTAGGGTCGTGTATTATGTTCTTTGGTGTCGACGCAGTGGAAGATTCGTCTTGGAGTCTAAAACTGACCGAAGCCTCATCTACACTAAGCTCTCCGTCTCCCCAAGAAATGCAACTTTTTCTTGTTGTATCATAGGTGGATCTACGAGCTTGCCTCTTTGGACGGCCTAATATTTCAACTACTGGCCACTGTTCTGTTTGCACACATTCACTGAGCAAGTCATGAGTTGTAGTTTCTCCCGATGCAAGGTCATCCACGATTTCAAAACACGATACACGCACTCCAACGAGACTCTCGCTTCCTTGGTTTACGTGGGCTCTATCTGTAGCAGTTGTGTCCATGGAGTTGGATCTGGAATATGGCATCTTGGAAGGGTTACTGTTTTCTAATGATGTAAGGACACATTTCGATGATGATTGCTCGCTTGGGATGATTAACGGGACATCTCTACCACGTTTTCCTTCATCACAAAAAGGTGAACAGGGATGACGTCTACAAAGCCTTTCATATATGTCTTCCATCAACTGAGGTATCATTCCAGTCTTTACAATAGCATCACTTTTTGATGCAGAATCGAAATTGTAAGAACCTCTCCTTCCCTCATCAAGACCAGACGATGACTCCACCGAAAAGAAAACTTCCTGAGGTATAATCTGAACCTTTGGACGAACTTGAAGATCAATTCTGGTTTTGATGTTTTGAACCTCTGAAACACCCTGGCTTCCAATGGAGCTAACACTGTCATCGAGGTCATCAGATTCACGTCGTCGACGATATGGATTTGCACACAACTCGTTGAGCGATGAAGATATATAATTATTATCCAAGCACTCATTCTTGCGCTGGTTTTCTCCAAACAACACCCTTTGCCTACCTGTCCCGTGAGCACCATGAACGATGATGCAAATGTTCCGCTTCTTGCTTACAAATTCACGTGCAAGGGGGGACACTTCTGCTTTGTAAAATGAGGTATCATCAAAGAGTATTCTATGGAAGCCCGTAAATTTTTCTCCCATGCACTCTACTTGATAGCTGGAAGAGTGAGGAGATGATTTATGAACTGAAAGGTTGCCTATTGTGTAAGGGTGATTGCTCGATTCTAAGTGATCGTCGAAACTACGAGAGTTGATATCGCCGTCGGCAGAAGATAACATAAGATAGGAGTGAATTGGCTCCAGTCTTCGCTGAACTACCACAGCATCATCACGATTGTTTACCGATGAGCTGGTATTCAATGTGCTACCAGAGTTATGTCTGAAAGTAGTTGTCGGCGCAGTAAACCGTGGTCGTATTTTTGTTACTGAAGCTGTTTCATCACCGCGGCTGCGGCGAAGTTTCGAGACATCGTCTTCCTTCTTGGGAGCTAGGAACTGCAAGCTGGCCCAAGTTAAGATAGGCTTATTGGTTGCCTGTTGTTGCTGTTGTTGTCGTTGGCCTGGTCGCCACGACCATCCTTGATTCTCCTTCATCATTTAATGAAATCGGCACCATGCGATGGTATCTCCAGGTGTGTGATTTGTATGGGAGGAGATGGGGTCATTTGACTTGGCATGCATACACAATCTTACACAATCCTTACTGTTGTAGGGGGAGACCCCGCTATTTGCGCTCAAAGACTCTCCAAAACACATGATATGTTGAGAAGATCTTTCAAATCCCAAAAGGGGGCTAATAGTTATCTGCCCCCCGATGTATTTGAATCGAGCAAAAACTCCCAAAAGAAAGCACACAAAAGAATGACCTCAGGTTGAAGATGGAACAAGACCTCTGACAAGAATAAGGGACCGGCCTGGCACTCACAAAAGAAAGGGGGGTGGCCTCTCTGGCCTCCCCTCTCCCCACGCCACGAAAAAGAAAGCGTTTGAAAAAAAAAGAAACGGCCCCTTGAGCCAACATCCAACACGAACAAAAGCACTCCCCCACGACTCTGCTATCGATCGTACCAACTCTCGTGGGAGCAACTGCTGTCATCGAGAAACGGTTCATTATGATGTCTGCTGATGATGTCTATCGTGTAGATAATGTCGCGGCGTACTATGAAGACGAAAGTAGCGACGAAGAGATAATAATGGACGCACATCAAGAAGTGCCGAACATGAAGAGGCCACCTCCCATTTCGACAGGAGGCTTTGACACCTCCATTCTCGATGATGATGAAGATGACTTGGATGAAGAGGCGGGCGAAGAGGTGGCTATCAGTGATTTTTTTCAGGAAGAGAGGCATGTTCATTTTCAGGATCCAAAGCGATCTCATCATCATCAAACGCCACCTTATCCGGTACAAAGTTTAAGAACCACGGAGCTGATGGGCCATGAACAACAAGCCGTCAACAATACTGATGTCGACGCCACACCAGCATTCCTGCGAAGGGCGGCGAGAGACACGAATGACAATACTAATGTCAATGGAGCACGTATAGTTAACCCACAGCCGCCCAATACTCTCTCAATGTTACGTGAGAACAACAATAACAATCATGACATGCCAGACTCATCATTTTATGGAGCAGACGCATCAGCTTTAGATGGGACATTTGTCTCAATACGAGACTTGAATGATGATGATGACGTCCCATCGATTGATAACGAAAATTGGAACAATTCAACATTTGATAGGCAGAGTGATTTAAGTAGCGGCTTCCCCACTGAAACTACTTCTCTGTTACAGCAGCATCAACAAAAACAACAACAACAGAGAAAAAATTACAGAAAACAACTGTCATGGCAAGGAGGCTTCTTTGGATCACAGGTTGAAAAAGAAGATCGGAAAGAACGACGGAAGATGATTCAAAAACGTGGATGGTTTCATGGTTTGGTTGGGCAGCTGCGCTCGAAAAAGAATGAGATGATGATGAATCATCATCATCCAACTGGGGATGATTTTACTCCACGCAGGCAAAACATGGCTAATTTCCACAAACCATTTTATCAGCCACGCTCGTCACTGTCATTTTCCACATTTTTGACATGTGTACTTTGCTTCCACATTGGACTCTGTGGAATACATGATTTATTCTTGAGATACCTTTCGTACAGGAATCCAGATAATTCTGCAGAGGCAGAAGGTAGTTGGAATGGAGAAGGCACTTATATCCCTGCATATTGGTTTTCGGCTGAAGGAAGAATACACAATCCTCTTATTGGACCTGGTGCAAGAACTTTGACAGCGTTTGGTGCATTGGTACCAGGTATGGTTTTATCGAAAAGTCAAAGATGGAGAATTTTGACGGCATTATTCGAAACTGCATCGTGTTTGCAACTAGCTTTGCAGGTATGGGCACTTCGAAAGGTAGTGGGTAGATCACCGATCGGATTAGAGAGGACACGAGGAACCTTGTTTGTCACATTGTTGTACCTTGCGAGTGCACTGAATGGAATTTGTTGGTCAATGGCTATAGAGCCAGGACGTCTCGTGACTGCTTCCGAAATGGGCACGGCTGGTTTGTTGACTGGGGCTATCATGCAACAATTGTTTACTTCAGAGTCAAAGAAAGATGATGACGACAACGATGCGGTTCATGTTGAAAGTCACAATAATCAACACAGCAATCAAAATGGCTCCAACATGATGGCAACTGCATCAAATGAACAATTTACATTTCAACCAGTTGTCCCAAAAAAGAAGAGAATTCAATACAACATACACAGTCCTTTCTTTATGATGGTGCTTCAAATCATTTCATCTTGGTTATCAGCATATTCGTCACTGATTGGAACAATTGCAGCTGTTGGTACATCATGTGCTGTGCTTCTCTTGGTCGGACCAGCTCACAACGGTGCTAGCCAAAGAACAAACAACGATTTATCATTTAACGAAAGCGTCGTACCACCACCGCCGCCGCCATCAAGATTTGATGAGGAAGGTTGGAATGACGATGAATCGACAGACACAAGCGTCGGTGCTGGTAAACAAGTGTTCCATACTCCATTGATGAGAAGAAGTATTCTTGCTGATGACGATG
Organism: Skeletonema grethae; assembly: GCA_036939775.1. Classification (NCBI taxonomy): domain Eukaryota; phylum Bacillariophyta; class Thalassiosirophyceae; order Thalassiosirales; family Thalassiosiraceae; genus Skeletonema; species Skeletonema grethae. The sequence goes on along the minus strand of JALLBC010001361.1, from coordinate 592 downwards.
ACGAAGAGGAGCCTCTAGGTTCAAGGTCTTCACTTAGGAAGAGAAAAGGAGATAATGCTACTTCGTCGTCAACTTCACATGGGCTCAAAGTTCATTCGATTCGCAGGAAACCAATCACTGCCTATCAAATTCTTGCTCGCTTGGTTGGGATATTGATGGGAACACTACTTACTTTGATTCCAATAGTTCTAATTGCATCGACGACCAGCCGAAGTATTTCAAATGATCTTACACGTGCCGCCATGCTTGGGTGCAAACCTATGCGAATCGTCTACCAAGGTGACAATGATGAGGGAACATTCGAATGTGCTGGCGGGTGTGTACCTCTGTCTCTGGTCCGCGTGGCACGGCAAAAGGAGTCAATGAAATCAGGCCGATGTGACGGTATTGCTTATCGCTGCTGGCAACAGGCTGGAACAATGACTTTACGCAATTACGAAGTAGATGTAGGTATTTATGATGTGCCAAATGCTAATGGCAATTGCAGTGATGAAGCCGATGCAAATGAAAATAACAACTATGATGCCAATGAAGACGAAGCTGATGCCGGCAATGAAAACGAAAACAGTGAATGAAAGGCATTGTGTGATTG
>JALLBC010001338.1:0-12567 GCA_036939775.1 Skeletonema grethae | reverse complement strand
ACAAACCTAGCAGCAGGCGTGATGGGCGCAAGATGGGGCATCCGCTTCACTCTCATCGTGGGTTTATGTTTGCAAATCTTTTCTTATGGACTGCTATTCGGCTGGAAGGACGATTGGTCGCAAAGAACGGCAATCATATATGTAACGATTGCACAGATGTTTGCAGGTATTGCCAAAGACTTGACAAAGCTTGGAGGAAAGACTGTAACAAAACTAGTCACACCCGAAGGAAGGAATACGAGGTTATTCCGATTGGTTTCACTTTTAACAGGGTGGAAGAACTCACTCAAGGGAGTCGGCTATTTCCTTGGAAGTGCTTTACTAGAAGTAAGCTACGAAGCAGCACTGGGATTTATGATTGGTTTGATTGTGATTGCATTGCCCTTTGCCATTTTTGGTCTTGACAAAAATCTAGGGACAGCTAAGAAGAGGAATTTTTCTCTGAAAGAGATATTCGTAATTGACAACTTTAATTTGAATGTATTGAGCCTGGCAAGGTTGTTCTTGTTTGCATCTCGAGACTTTTGGTTCGAAGTTCCGGTAAGTAGAAGCTGTTGATTACATGGAGATGTCAACGTTTGCATCATCTAACACCAATTGCTGTTCAATAAACATTCCTATTCAAGTTGCCATTCTATCTTCGAAGCCCAAATTGTCTGGCGCTAGGCCCATTTTTCCCTTGTTCCCAACAAGATGCCGACCAGTGTACAATTGGTGCAGTTTGTGACCCTGCTTTAGATTACTGCACAAACGTCAATGAAGGAGGAGGTTGTGGTGGTCCGGGGTTGGGTCGCGTCATTGTTGGAGCATTCCTAGGTGGTTACATCATTCTGTATGGGCAAGTGCAAAGCTGGACTCCACAGCTTGTCACTAATCCTTTGCTGCAAACTCCGCCTAACAAAATGACAGAGGTCTTTTGGGGCATGATCAATTGTTTTCCTACACTTGCTGGTGCAATAGTGATCTACACGAGCAGTGCATTTGTGGATTATGTTTTAGGTGGGATGATCACATGGCTGGTAGTTATAATCGTGACATTTGCGATAATCTTCGCCATCAACTCGTCCATCCATTCTTTCCTTGTTGTCAAATATGCCAAATCCGACACAGTTGCCAAGAGTGTAGGTTTTTACTACATGAGTAATGCTGTGGGAAGGTTGGTAGGGACACTTGGAAGTGGATTTTTGTACACCTACGCCGGTGGGCAGGTTGAAGCACCCGGTGGATATGCTGCAGGTAATGATGCAAGATTAGGTCTTGCTGCTTGTTTCGTTGCGGGCACCATTAGTAGTCTCTTGGCTGCCGTGGTAACAATTTGGATCAAAGATGAAGATGCAGGATTAAAGTGTGGTAGCTGCTGCACACTGGTCGAACCAAAGGCAGCTGATGATGGAGAAGAAGGTGCCGATACTTGCTGCTTGTTTCGTTGCGGGCACCATTAGTAGTCTCTTGGCTGCCGTGGTAACAATTTGGATCAAAGATGAAGATGCAGGATCAAAGTGTGGTAAGTAGCTGCTGCACACTGGTCGAACCAAAGTCAGCAGATGATGGAGAAGAAGGTGCCGATGCGCCTCCTCAAGAGACAACCCTGAAGGCGTAGAGGCAAGTGATTCGGATACAAGCGACGAAGATGAAAAATACAGCGAGCAGTAACTTGCACTTGGTTACACAGCAAGCTTTTCATTGATACACGAAATAAATATACATATTATCTCACTATCATCATCTATGCTACCCACAGTTATGAAAGTATGGCACAAAATTAGATATCTGGGCTATCCCCGCCAAGGTCCAGTGTCGAATACTGATGCCAATAGGTTTAACATTGATTGTGCATGTAAATCGCAACATATGCTTCTACGGTATTGCACACAAATTCATAGGATAATATGGAGCACGGAATACGATCCAGTGCCCAGCAGCAAGAATCATAGCAACAACTTGAAGTTTATGATGACAACTTGAGGAGGAACACCGAGTTGTAATTGCGTCAGTGACATTCACAAAGGTAGAAAAAGAAGAAGCATCTGCATAAATGATGATGCTCACCGTAAATTGTCCATAAGTAATGAAGCACCTGCGGCGAGCAGGAGTACCTACTCCAATTGCATTAAGAACCATTTGAATGAATTCAATCATTTTGTCTCCTGTTGTTCCCCCTTCAAGCCACATCATTACCCATCGCTCCGCAGCCGCTGAACCGGCTATGCCTAGCAAAAGTGTCCACTTCTCTGACTTTTGATAGTTCCCCTCCTGCCTAACTCGGTTCCCCACGACCCACGAACGCTTTCCCTATTTTCTTATCCGCTGTCTCTACAAACAATCCACATTCATCCAAATCAATTAAATCTTCCACTCTGATATCTGCAATTCCAAAAGGATACGGCAAGTTCCAATGCATCTACCTCTTTTGGAGAGATAAGCTTGATGTGCTGTTGTGCTACCTGCTTTCCTTGTCAATCCAATTTGCTGTTCCGCTTGAGTAATCTGTGAGTTGGTGTAGAAACGAAATAAGGCACTCCCTTAGTTCACACAACAAAGGAAGGCATTGATTTGAGCAGCCGATGCCTTTGGAAAGGCAACGCGGTACAATGCCAAAAAGATAATGTTGTGATCCCATATCTCGTTGCACGTGCATTCCCCGTCCTTCTACACGGTCTACAGTGACCGTGCTCTTGTATTAACGCTAAATATCTGTGCACAGTCTGCATAGATGGGAAGAGCCTATTCGCTCGCGCCAGACAAAGATAGGATCGTCAAACTGCCCACTATTATACACATGTACTGCAAACGATCGTAAATCTTGAGAATATGCGAAGCCCCTCCCACCAGAGGGATGAGGCTCCTCTGCGACACGAGTCTGTAGAGCGGGTCTTTGGTCAGGACCGGTGACTTGATTGAACATGAGGTGATAGAGAGCACGTCCGACTACCTTGGGGATGATATGGCCACGCTACAGGGCCGTAATGGTGCTACTACTAGGGGAGGTGTACCGACGGAAAATTTTCACCATCGAAGTGGAAAAAATTTCATCTTGGTGGGAAAAAAAGAAGATAGAGATGGGAAANTGATTGAACATGAGGTGCTAGAGAGCACGTCCGACTACCTTGGGGATGATATGGCCGCGATAGGGCCGTATGGTGCTACTACTACCGACGGAAAATTATCATCGTCGAAGTGAAAATATTATTTTCATCTTGGTGGGAAAAAAGAGATAAGTAGAGATGGGAAAAAATCTGGGAAAAAAGAGATAGAGATGGGAAAAAATCAAGCGTGCAATTGTGTAGCCAAAAACGAATACCACGTATAATCATCATAATGTAAATAAAGGTAGATACTACGAATTCTTGTTATAATCAACGCACATGACACCATCTACTATTCTCTGGAAACTACTCACGTAGTCATGTTCTCTCTGGGCACTACTACCACAGCCGCCCCTGCCTGCAAACGGAACAGGCTGAAACTGTCCAAGCTTGTTCCAAAACTGCTTTGCTTCCTCCTCAGTGGTCCATTCTGAGGCGCAATCACTTGTGACTGATATGTGCTTTCTTTTTTCCAATTCTTCTGCTAGCTCCGATTGATGATTGTTCATTAAAGTTGAGTTTATCACTGCATTGATTATTGGAGGTTCATGTTGTTTTCGTCTTATTGCCAATGCCTCCAGTAACGTACCCGCACCGGCATGACAGAGTATGATGTCAGCTCGCTCCATATCCTGCAAAAGAGAGGGCTGAAACCTGTACCACTTCACATGCAGCTTGTGATTTTGTTGCCTGCCATCATTGGTGATTGTTGGAACTATCAAAATAATTGACCCCACATCATTATTTTCATGATCATTGCTTTCTACTGATGGGCGTTTCAAAGATGTAGGAATAAAAGAGAGTGGACATGTGCCATTGCCATACTGAATAACCAATTCCAGAGATTCAGCTTCATCCTCTTCATTTGATACATCACCAGGACCAGAAGATAAATGCGGATATGATGAGTATGAACGCACTGATGTCGAACAAGACTGTTCCGAAGGGATTTCCGCTAGCAATGTCGAGGTTGACGATTGTGCCGATGCTGATGGCGAAGAAGAGAGCGAGTGTTTTGATGGTGATGGAGTCTTCCGACGATGGTGGAGGTGATGATAATAGGTTGCTGTCAGCTCCCGCGCCATGGTGCTTAGGCTTGGAAGAGAACATAGCGAACTTACTAGAGTGTCAAATGAGGTGGTTCCCACTGTGGCAAACACTATCATGAGATACGCTATGAAGTAGACACTATCAGTTTCAATTGTTTCGATGTTTAGGCTGTGCCCATTCTATCATAATAATGCGAGATGCATTATCTTATTTCTTATTTGGAGCAAAAGCACCAAAGCCAACACAGCGCAAGGCAAGCAAGATACAAATGAAAATAGTGGATGGACAGAGGATTTTAGAGCGAAAGTACTACCAAACAGTAGAAAGCGAGACCAAAAGTAAGAAAGAAGAGAAGAACAAAATCCCACAAAATCAAAATCAAAATGAGGATTTTCATTTCGAATTTGTATGATAAATCTGCAATTTGCTTGAAAGTTATCATGCCCAGGCCGGCCGTGTCAATTACTACCATCAACACTTCATATGGGGCCTCGGATATCCGAGTCTTTGAACCTAATGGCGGCATTATCCTTGGAACTGTAGTTACTGTTCACCCGTGGTCTTTTCTTGGAGGCGGCGAGCACAACACAATTGGATTGGCACGCAACATAAGCACCAAGGGATGGAGAGTAATTACATTTACGCTAAAATGTACACCACTATACCTCGGCGGAGCCATTGGGGGGATAATCTTCCGGCACTATCGCGAAGTGAATCACATAACAGAGATTGTCGAGTGGGCCTTTGAGCAGTACCACACAAAGAATGACACGAGTGATCAGCACATGATACTCTTGGGTTCATCGGCTGGAGCCCCGTTTGCGGGGAGTGCCATGGCCAAGATACAACAACGACAGCAAGCCAAGATAGCAGCATTTATTGCGGTGGGATACACATTTGGAAACTTGGCTTCGCTTGGATTTGGACGACATTTCTCTTCAGTAGTTGGTAATGCAGCTTCATCATTCTGTGGTTCTTCTTCATTGGCAGCTGAAGTTGAAGGCGAGGCACCTCCTCAGTATTTTTTAATGGGCGCAAATGACGAATTTACATCTGTTGAGCAACTGGAGAGCATGGTTACAAGAATGAAAGCAGTCAACCCCACACGTAGAGTTGATGTCGAAATAGTACCGAGAGTAGGACACTTTCAACTTGAGAGTCCAAGTTACGATTCTTTTGTTTCTGATCAAGTGGTTCAATGGCTAGGAGATGCAATATTATGATGTAATCTTCCATCCATAATGTAGTGTGGTTGTAAAGTAGCTTTAGCAAACGTTGTTATATTTTTAAGAATCAAATCAAGGTAAGAGGCCCACAGATGCATTGCCACCCTTCCTCACAGTAACCTCCACTGCCTCGACGCAGAAGAAATGAGCTCTCAAATACCGAACAACTCCCACAGGTATCAAGAACAGCAAAAGATTGGCGTACCAGTATAAGAGATTACTGATTCCCAATATCCGAAGCGATGTAGGAATGGTAGACCCCGTAGCAGGAAATGCCCAAGCATGGAGCGAGGTCAAACGCACTGTGTTGTAAACCACTGGAACAAGGATCCTCATCGGAAGCGGTAGCAAAGCTGCACGTGATACTCCCTCTGTAATTGCTTGGAAGCAGAGCAGAAACAATGGATCGCCCAAACTTCTCCTGATATGATCTGCATTTTCTATAAATGATGCACCAAACCCCATTGGCGGATATTTGCTTCCCACAATACTCAAACTCAAGGCTAATGTTGGCAGTAGTAACCCCAACATCGCACCCAATCGCAGCCATAACCTATATATGTTTGAAGTAGTCAACGAAAGTCCCAGTGGATTTGCAACGAGATGCGGCACATGACCATTGTCTGGAAGCGAGGGCATATTCACATGATCATAGCTGTGCACATCACTTGCACTATGGACATCAGATACATTTGTTACCGACACAGTTCCACTGCTTTTAGGAGCGGCACACCAAGATGCTAATCCAATGAAGTAGGTACTGATTGCCAGTACCAACGCTAATGATTTCAAACTGACACATTTGGTTCCTATCAGCATCGCGGCCAGTACTGCCGGAGTTCTATCTATAGCTGTTGTCGTTTCAGATGCACGGCGTGAGGATGCCTTAGCTGCTGATTTAAGAATATGAGATAAGGTCTTTCGAACCGCTCGTCGTCTTCTACCAGTTGTTTTGACTTTTCGACTATTTCCATCATATGTAGCTGTGAGGATGGTAGAATCTGGATTGCTAGTAGAAATGTTTGAAGAATCAGACTCTAACATATCCACCACCGCAGGAGGTATTTTCCCTCCTGGGAAAGATGCAGACAACTCAATCGGTTCTTCGTTGCATTCTGGCCATATTTCCGAGCCCTTTCCGTACGCACACATCGCAGTGTGTTCGCGATGACACACCACTTCTTGGACGACAGCTCTTCTCGTAGCTGGCGATGAAAAGGCCGCCACACCTAGTGGACAACACGCTAAAAACAGAGGAGAATAATGCATCATTAATTATTGATATGTAAGAGCGGTCCTTCACTATTGTACAATACTTATTGCAGTAGATGACCGCAGTGATGAGGAAGACGTTTGTGTTGAAACTTGAAACTTTGAAGCTTATTGAAGTCAATCAAGTCGAAGTTGCGTAAGACTTATGGGGTGTAACAGTCGTACCGCGTTTCACTCGCCTGTCCTTCCACAATTTCCTGACACACTTTCACTTCAGCCGCAAATCTTCTTTCACCTCAACTTTTGAAAAGTGCATCTCGCTCGATCGATCAGCATCAGCGGTGATGCTCAAGAAGCGTTCTTTGTTTCCTCACAATCTTTCTACATCATCCCTTACGACCACCTAAATAATGAGAGCATCACCTGCCAGTTTGGCCATCTTAATGGCAATCGCATCTTCAGCTAGCGCATTTGCACCCACAAAGTTCAATACACCAAGCTCTACTATCCTCCGCGCAACACCAGCCACCTCATCCAACTTCCTCACACCCGAGCTTGCACAATCATGCATCGATGTCGCGTCAGGAACTCCTCTATATGCCTACTCTCTCGATGTGCTTGCCAAATCAGCCGATGCGTGCCTTGCCTTCCCTAATGCATATGGCTTGACTGTTCGATATGCCATGAAGGCATGTCCCAATGGAACAATCCTCAAATACTTCTTAAGTCGAGGAATCTGTATTGACGCCAGTAGCGGTTACGAAGTCAGAAGAGCTATGGATATGGGCGTCCCAGCGGAAAAGATTAGCTTGAGTTCTCAGGAATTGCCAGAGGATTTTGAGGAGTTGGTCAAGTTGGGCGTGAAGATCAACTGTTGCTCTATTTCACAATTAGAACGTTTCGGAAAGGCATTTCCAAATGCCTCTCAAAAGGTTGGAGTGCGTGTGAACCCAGGAGTCGGCTCTGGTGGATTCTCATCTTCCACTACTGGATTTTCCAAGACCAATGTGGGAGGCCCTTCATCATCCTTTGGAATCTGGCATGAATTTGTTACTGATGGCACAGTTCCTTCCATCGTGGAGAAGTACGGTTTGGAAGTCGAGAGGATTCATACACACATTGGATCTGGCTCTGACCCAGCAATTTGGCAACAAACTGCCAAGTTGTCACTATCGTTTTGCGCAATATGGGATACAGTAACAACATTGAACCTTGGTGGAGGATACAAGGTCGGAAGGAATCCTGATGAGAAGACTACTGACTTGATTGAGATTGGATCTCCTGTTGCTGATGCATTCAAGGACTTTGCGAAGGAGCACGGTAGAGAGTTGAAAATGGAGATTGAACCTGGGACCTACTTGGGTGAGTAGCAACGTACCGACCCATTATGGTACTCAAAATCATGTGGATCTTCATTGTACAAATGCTTACATCGTTTGCCTTCTCACCATCACTCTTGCCTTCTCTTTAAAGTGGCTAATGCCGGTGCTCTTGTGACTAAAATCCAGGACAAGGTTTCCACCAAATCTAGTTCTGGCGACAGTGGACACATTTTTCTCAAGATGGATGCCGGTATGACTGATGTACTTCGTCCTTCGCTCTACGGAGCCATTCACCCCATTACAATCCTCCCAGGATCCGGAAAATCGGAGGACATTGGAACTGATGTTGAAAGTGTAGTTGTTGTTGGTCACTGCTGTGAATCTGGTGATCTCATGACCCCTAAACCTGGTGAACCCGAGGCATTGGAGGAGCGTCCTTTGCGCACTGCTGAACTTGGAGATATTGCGGTTATGGATGGAAGTGGCGCATATTGTGCTGGAATGTCAACGAAGAATTACAACAGTTTCCCCGAAGCTCCTGAGGTTCTAGTTACAGCTGATGGAGAGGTACATTTGATAAGGAAGAGGCAGGAACTCAAGCAGGTTTATGAAAATGAATGCGATGTACCTGATGGCGTCTTTTAAAGAACTCAATAGGAAGAAGTAGTCAGGAGAGAGTAGACAGTCTATCAGCCTTTGATGGAAATTTATTAGATCTGTATCTGTTACATTTTCATTTCCATTGAAAGTTTGATTTCTCAGTATTTACAATATTTTGTTTCGTTTACTTCTCGTTGCGGCGCGAGGCCCTTCGCGCAGGAGACCATTCAAAACCAAGCATCTCTAGCTGAGCAATACGGTCAGCTGTCATGTTACATCTGCCGTTGCTATTCCCACTGTGGAACATACGATATTGCCCTCGTTGCTTGAACACCCAATAAGCCAAAGGTTGATTTTCTTTCCATGTTGAAGGCACATTGCAATGGCCGTGGACTTCCTTAAACTTTCTCAGTTCCTTCAAGCGTTGTTCCCATGGAGTCCTCGACACACGCATTTGCCACTTGAATCCTATTTCATTAAGACTGTTGATTCGTTCTTCTGTGAGGCTTGAATGAATGCCCTGCTGCAACTTGCGATATTCAGTGCGCTGACGGTTAACGAAAGCTCCTAAAGCTGAGTTCTTGGAATACTTCAGAGGAACATCCGTATCTCCATGCTCGTCCTTATAAGCCCGCAGCTGCTTCAACCAGTTGTCCCAATTACCGTTGCCATTACCACCCTCACGCATAGACCACTTGAAACCAATCTTCTTCAAAGCCTGGACCTTATCCTCAGTCATGTATGATGTTTTTTTGTCAACGTAGCGGCGGTACTGGGAGCGTTGCTCATTTACCCAGTAACCGAGGGCTGGATTCATTGGGTGCTGCTTGGGTACATTGCAATGACCTTCGTTGTTTAATGGACGACGAAATAATGGTCAGTGATACCAGACAAAAAATGACTCATATCACATTCAACAAAAATAAGACGGACTCACCGTTTGTATCCTTGAACTGTTTGAGCTCTTCGTAGCGTTCTTCCCAGCTAACATGACTCTCTCTTAATGCCCACTTGAAGCCAAGCTTGTTCAAGTCTTGGATCCGTTCTGGGGTCAAACTTGTAGCTTTACCAGCCTCCATCTTCTTCAGCTCTGACCTTTGTCGATTAACAAACGTTCCTAATGAAGGACATGGCTCATATTTGAGAGGGACATCTACGTTACCGTGCTCATTACGATAGTCAGTAAGCTTTTCCATCCACTTCGTCCAAGCTGATCTAGCCGACTTGCTTGATGTCCGCTTTTTACGAATATTTTCGCCGACTCCAGCGAAGCCTAAGTTTACCAGAATGTCCTTTCGTGTAGGAGTCATGGTTGTTGGTTCTCCACAGCACATCTTCTGATATTCAACATTTTGCTCTTGACACCAGCTATGAAGATCCTCATACTCTGTTCCTACCCCATAACCTTCAGGTACGTTGCAATGTCCAAAACGCGATTGAAACATTGTTAGTAGAGCCTGGTTACGATTCCAAACATAATCATTATCGATGATACTGGAATGAGCTCTATCAGGGTGAACAGGGTATGCCCCTTGATCATAGCCAGTGTGGAAATGTGAAAGAAATTGTGGAGTTGGAGTTGGATTCCATCCCCGGAATGACGCGTACCGGTGAGGTTGGGGCGGTCGAGGCATCAGCTCAGGATGAGCACTGTCACCTTGAGAGACAAAAGGCGGAAGTGGTGCTTGAGACCACGTTGATGGCATGCTGTATTGAATTGTGTTGCGATTTGTGTTGTCGCTATTGCTGACATTGGTGATAGCATTAGGTGTAGACAACTTTGTGTCGGGAGTACAATCAGCACTTGAAGTTTCGTTGTCTGTTGTTTGGTAGATGTGAGCCCGAGAAGGAGTAATCGGCTCAGATACAGAGATTGCTTTGGTGGTACCAGAAATGCGTGACTTTCGAAGATCAGATCGAGGAGGATTAAAATGATGAGAGTTGTTTTCGCCTTCATTGACTTGTTCCTCTTGTAATGCCCAGTTGTGAGGTCTACAAGGAGATCCATCATCACTGTCACTGTTGCTAGCGACATTGTACAATGTCTGTCCAGGGCTCAAATGATGAATACGGCCTTGAATCTCCTGGAACATACTACCTTCTTCCCTCTCTGGTGACAAAGTAGCTACATTCTGTTGTGCTTCCTCAGTTGGAAAAGATGGGAACTTGGGTGATGTCACCTTGTGATTATCGAGACCGAAATATTTTCTAATCTCAGGTGGAGAGGCAAGGTCGATATCAGAAAGGTCAGTCTCTGCTTGGGAAGGTGTAGCTGGTATTGAAAAATCAAACGTTCCGCTTGTAAATAGTTCATCTTGAAATGACTTTGGTGATGCTCGAGGATGATTCCAGCAGTCAACATCGTTGTTTTCCTGGGAAAGAATGTAATCCAGCTCGAAGACATCATCCAGCTTTTGCTTCTTACGGGAAGGAGACATCTTTTGAAGAGGATCAAACACACGGGAAGCCCCCTCGTCAGCCGCGTCGTTCTTCATAACAGCGTTCTTTGCACCTACAAGGTGAGACATTGTACTAGTTTAATCGATAGTTGCAAATAGGGCTTCTACGAACAGTATTTCATCGGCTGCTTGATCGGCTGATCTGAATATGAAATATGGACGTTCAACGATAATGGGCGCCGTATGGCGAACCTAAGTCCAACAGACGCCGTTGTAGATCGACGACAGGGGGCTTCACAACCATTGCTGCTGGGCCAAAAGAGGCCACCTTTGCCTTCCTTGTTGTGTGTTGTGTCGGGCCAAAAATGGCGACCTCTGGCGCATCTGTCAAGTCGAATAAATGGGACTCCCCATCTTTTTCAGTGAATCCCTTTAACTGTACCTTACCCCCATGAATTTTAGCTTCGCTGGGATCGGAGATTGGGGTTATGTAGAAGTGTCAACTCTACCTTCTATCAGCTTCTATCTCTAGTAAAACTGATTAATGTAGCAGGGGGATAAAACTTAGCCTGTAGGTTGAGATTTTGAGGGGGGCACAGTCAAACTTGGGTGCAGTTCGAGGGATTCAATTGATCGTGCCTTGAACAAATTGTAAGTCAAGACCGAGAGGAGGAGTGGAAGTACCATGTCTAATGTACCCACCACCAAACCGTGCTATATAAAGGTGGAACAGCATAAACAGCAACATCAAGCGCATCTACCTATTCATTCGTATTTCATCATCAGTTTTCTTGCTCTCTACATAGTCACACTCGATTGAAAGTGGTGAATACTTAATAACATTTAGTAGCAAGATTTTTCGTTACACTATGCTCTCAGTTTTACATTAGGTACCATTCCATGTGTTCCCTTCTTTTACTCAATATCATCATCATCCTTACTTGTATCTCTGTTTGGATCTTCTGGGTCAGGGTTTAAGTCAATCATGCCCAAATCAGCAAGAATAGAAAATGCACGCTCTTCAAGATCCATGGCACCATACTTGCTTGCCAATGCAGCTTCCTCTTCAGCCGACTTGGGTTGTTGCCGTGCTTTCATGACAGCCACACTGGGGTAGCCCAATTCACGGGCTTCAGCCTCTGCTGCTTCTTTGGCAGCAGCCTCTTCAGCGAGGCGTTTCTCCTCAGCAAGGCGAGCTGCTTCCGCAGCTTCTGCTTCTGCCTTGGCTTTAGCTGCCGCTTCTTCAGCAAGACGAGCTGCCTCGGCCGCTTCTGCTTCCGCCTTGGCTTTAGCTGCCGCGGCTTCTGCCTTTGCTTTGGCTTCTGCCGCATCTGCTTCAGCGGCAGCTTTGTACTTCTCTCCAACCATTGCAGACGTATCTTCAAGGTACTTGGCCTTGAATGTTTCAAAATCTCCAGATTCACCAGCTGCTTCATATGCCAATTTTGCAGCAGAGTCATAATCGACAGATTGGAACGGAGTTGCAGATGCACTTGCAACAGCAGAATTAGCAATCTGAGCCTCAAGCAGAGATCTTTGGAACGCTTCATCGGGAGGAGTGGCAACAGGAAGCTTTTGTTTCTCTGGAACAGCAAATACTGTTGGTACGTTGGTCTTTGCACTTGCAACAGCAGAATTAGCAATCTGAGCCTCAAGCAGAGATCTTTGGAAC
>JALLBC010001260.1:0-10238 GCA_036939775.1 Skeletonema grethae | reverse complement strand
CGGAGAGAATGGCGGTGACGATATCATGATGACGATATTGGCCTCGGATAGAGGCAGTTACCGATTGCCTTCATTGTCTCTTCCATTCTTGCCTTCTGTAGCTTTTGCTTTCGCCATTTTTTCAAATCGAAAACAGACGATGGGATTCTCTGATAGAGTTAGGCAAATCATTTCAAAATGTAGACTGTGTAATTGTAATGTAAAAACGTTGAGATAATCCAAAGTGAAAGTCAATGTAATAATGATTTGCATACTACTTTCTGCGTCACTGCACTGGCCGGCTGAGCACTGAGCTGCATAAGAAAGCTTCTAACTTGCACCACACATAATTCCGATGAGACCGCTACTACTCTCCTTATTTTGCTACCTCAAGGTGGCCACGGCCTTCGTGTCTGCCAGCAGAGGCAGCACTGCTCCATCTCCAACAAAACTCGCCGGCGGCTACGATGCAACAATTGGTGCAGATCCAAAAACTCCAATTCAATTCTTCACCTTGCCTGGGAATACTTGTCCATACGCTCAAAGAACACACATCACCCTGAACGAACTTGGGTTGCCGTATGATGTGACAGAAGTTACCGGTATGCCGAAGCCGGATTGGTATCTCAAGATCAATCCTCGAGGGAAAGTGCCTGCCATTCGAGTGCCTACAGCTGATTACGCTGTGATTTATGAGTCTGCAATTTGCAATGAATTTCTGTGTGACTATGCTACGTCGAGGCAGCAAGAACAAACACTGATGCCAATGGACCCATTTGCAAGAGCCAAAATTCGCTTGCTGAATGATCACTGCGATAATGTTTTCAGTAAGACACAATTCACATTTCTAATGAACAAAGATGAGTCAAAGGATGAAGAGCTGCGTAACGAAATGGAGGAAGCACTTCAAACGTACGAAGATGCTCTGGTAGAAAGCAAAGGACCATATTTGCTCGGAGAAGACTTTAGTATAGCTGATCTTCATTTGATACCCTTCATTCAGCGTCTGATGATTACAATGAAACACTGGAAGGATTACGAGCTACCATCTGACAAGTTTCCAAAGTTTCTGGGATGGATAGAATCTTGTTTGGAAAGAGACTCAGTGAAGGAGTCTTCAATGACTCGAGAGAAAACAATTGAAATCTATAGCCGATTCGTAGATGCAGATTATAAATTTGGTGGTCTCAATAAAAATAAGTGAAGAAAATACCGTTGTGGCCTGTAACGACGCCTCCATCTGTCAATGTACTTCATCTAGTCAGCCTTCGCATCAGTACTTGCAAATAAGACTGCATTCTCAAGAGAGTCCTTTAGCTCTAGCGAAGGAGCCAACAAAGTAATTTTCTGTTGACCTTGCTGGCCTCTGCCAAAAATACTAATCACAGATGGAATCTCTTCCTTTGTGAGTTCCCGAAGGTCAAGAGGAGATAAACCAGCAAGGCCCGAGTGTCCGGCAAAGAAGATTTGACCCAATGGAGACTCTCCTGTGTCAAAATGTTTCTCTGATCTCCACCATATGAACCGATGCCCCTCAATCAGAGCAAAAATGCCCTTCCAATTCCAGCTGCTTCTTGCTGATGACTTTTGGGTGACATTGACATCCTCTTTCTTCTCTTTCATCTCCAAAGAACCATGCCATCTTGCTTTCCACAGCTTCTCTACTCGCGTTTGACGCTTTACCATCGCGTACTTCTCTCGTTCTCTCTCTCCTACGCGACGTGCCTCCCAAAAGTATGTCCTCCTCAAATCTTCATCAGTTGGAATGGACAGAAACATATTTTCAAATACGTTCCCACCCACGTCAGAAGCATCTAACTTCTTGTCCTCTGAAGAAACTTCTATCTTCTTCTTCTGTCTTTGATACATGTATTTGTCATAATAAGTCGCGCCAAACTGACCTAGCCCACCGATCAAAATAACAATACGAGTAGGAATCAATGCCAATACCGTCCAAAGAACGGACAAACCAAGCAAAATCAAAACTGTGATTCGTGGATTGGAAAAGTTGAATGCATTCCTTGTCTTTTCAATCATATCCACAACAAAGCAGATTTGGTTTTGGAGTGTGCCTCCGAGAGTTCTTACGGTATTCAATGTACTTAAAGATGATCCAATCACCCCTACACCATTTCCTTGTGACAATGAAGCTGTACGAACTAGTTCTTCGCATATTACCTTCGAGGATTCCATGTCGGAAGACGAATCACCAACATTTGGAGAAAACTTTGCCTTGAGGTAAATTTCTGGCAAATCAATCTGATGCAGTTCCTCGTCTTCGTCGCTCATCTTCGCAACTACTTTTTCTGTTGCTCCTGCTTCTTCGGCGGTTTCGTCAGCCGAGTCACCAGGGACAAAGTCTGTCGTACCCACATCTAGCAAGCGGAACCAACCCTCTACTGCTCTTCCACTTCCGGCCAATTTCGCAAGAGGCACAACCACTTCGCCCAACACATTGTCAAATAGCGTTCCGAGAACATCACTGAACCGAACTTGTATCACAATGGCCCCGTAGGATGATTCCCATGGCATCAGTTGAACATCGCTTCTTTGTCCGACGTCAGCATCTGCTGCTAGAGCAATGCCTTCGCCGTCTTCGGTGAGTGGTTGTAATACTGGATACATAATCTTCAACGACTTTTCATCACTATCTTGTGATAGATGTCTTCCCAGTGTTTGATCATCTGGTAACAAAAAACGAACACGCATAAGTTCAGCACTATCTTGAAAATTGGTCCATACGGGACTTGAAGTAATTCCTGGGCTGATTGTGCTTCCAATTTGATGACTACAGGTGCTTGATGCATCAATTTTTGCCAGGGAAGCTTTCACACGCTCGTCTGCATACCTCACAGGATCGTATGATATTGTCGCATAAAAGCTTCCAGGCAATCCCAACTCTCTAGTTTTGAGGTGCTTGCCCCGAAGCTCGCCAACTTCTAAAATTCCAATCGGTCTGTGTATCGAATGATTCTTCTCGATTTTCTTTTCAGATTCGATGAGGGCATCCTTCTCCTTTGAGATGAATCGATCTTTGAATCGACCGGTGACCCTCAGGTAGGCAAGGTAGACCATATAAAGTACAAGTACTCCAATAGGAAGTGTGCCGAGGTATTCCATGTTGAACGTCATCGTGAAGACAACAAAGATTATCTGGCAGAAGGTAGGCAAATCGTGAATAATGACATATCCAAAACACAATCAATAGCGTACGAAACATCACATGTAGACTTACCAATGCTGTACCAGTGAGCTTGTCATTCTCCCAGCCAACTAAATACATGTATGCAGAAGCTAGTTTTTGAATGTCCTCAACGAGCGCACTTATTCTAGCTATATGCAACTGAATGAGCGCAATATCGAACTCTTCCTCGGCTTTTGGAGGACACCTCCGCGGCTCAAGCGAGTTGAATAGTTTGCGATCTTCTTGTATATGTAAGTCGAGGTCGATCCAACCTGATATTTCACCTGCATGCGTAGACGATTTCGTTTCATTTGATCCCTCTGTAAGTTTGGCGGAGTTGTAAAAATTTAATCCGAATCCATCTTTTACACCCTTGCGCAATTCTAACCTCATCCGACGAGGCTCTGCGTAATCTCGGAAACCCGGAAAGAAAGAAAGGAGCAGACGATCCGTACTAGAGAGCAAGTCGTCACGCTGCAATTGGAGTAACCCCTGAGCCGATAATAAGCATGACCCTACCGGACGATCAGTGTTTGCATCTACGACTTCAACTTTATACTCCATTCCATAATGAGGCACATCAAATACCATATCATCCGAGTCAAAGACTGGTTTGGAAGCTTGTAGTACAGTCTTGGTGCGTTTAGAATCTTTACTCCCCATCCAGGATACTCGAACGTAGTGATCTCCACTGCGAAGATTTGATGAATCCAAATCAAAGACGCTACTTGGTTCTGTCTCTGAAGGGTAGGTCTTATCGAACAAACATGCTTTCAGCACACGTATATTCAAAGTCCCAATCCCTTTAATGTCTCTCGGCGAATCTCCTCCACTCCTTACTCCAACCAAATTTGTTGTGTCAGCGGGGTCACTTACATCTACCGGTTTGTCACTCTCTTGAGGAGCTAATGTTGTCATAATTTGACCAAGTGATATTTGATATTTTTGAGCCTTCTTCACAGCTATGGTCGAAAGCTCGGAACCGCATGGAATCCTTACGTCTACTTGAAGCTGACAGTCTCGACAGCAATAAATGTGGCACGCCTCGCATTCAAAACTACCTTGCAACCAGCCTGTTGTGATAACTTTGGAACAAACAGCACACCAGGCGGGTGCCCAAAATGATCTCACACGCAATAAATGTGGTTTTGTCGAAGCTACATTGCGAGATGTAATCCCTGACATTAACGATGTGCTCTCGTCATCTACTGAAGAGTATATTGAATCAGGCATGTGCTGCATACTTGAGAGCCGAGGACTCGGGCGAATTTCAAAGTCTCTCGGTATTGAACCCAGCGTATCTTCTTCTGAAATCGTAGCTTCGGCAGCATCTTCCATCTTAGGCTCAAAACATGTCTCCAACAGAATGAAGGGTAGTGTATCCAAATCAGCCCCCTCTTCAACTTCATTTACTCCAAAAATTGTGCTTGCTGGGTACCAATCTCGCGCCCATACCCCAGGAGATCGCATTAATCCGTGGCATGGAAGAGAAATGGAGCATACAAACTTTTCGAATACTCCACCAAGCTTTGCCACAGACAACTCCAATGAAACAGTTGGAACAGGCGTATCTTCGTTGTTGTAAGCATGAACCATATGATATGTACATGAATCATCTGCGTCATTTGCTGAGGTAGGCGACCCCCCTTCTTCAACAGCAATACCATCATCTTCTTTCTTCTTAACCTGCTTATCCCACCTCGAACATATCCCTGCTCCAGTTGGTCCACGTTTTGCTACTCGAGGAGGTATTCGAATACGTCCCTTCCACGGAGGTAATGTTAATGTAGCATGGATCGTCGCATGTTCATCACACGGGAGACGTTGTGCACGTAACAAGCGAACATGAACAATTCCATAGCAGTTCATTGAAGGATCCCATTCACGATCATGTTGTATTATTGAAGATGACGGGAACGGAATTGCGAAATCTGAAAAATCTTTTTCAAATGTACTCTCATTGTCCACTTCATCTTCATCTTCTTCTGAAAGATGACTGGTTTGACTAATATGAGAATGGAAAGAGTCTTCTGATGAAGAGACATCATCATTATCATCATATAGCTGAAGTTCATCAACATGGCTTTCTTTCATCTTGTCAACACCAACACCAAAATCTGGCTCTTCCTGTTTTGACGATGCGAACCACCCTCCTAAATGCCAATTATCCTCTATTATTTCTGCTTTATTAGTTTCGATATTTGTAATTTTGTCACGACTGACCTTGCTTTGTTCAGTTTCAATCTTCTCTACAGACTCTACTTCTGCAACAATGTCGTTATCCATATCTTTTGTATCATCGATAGATTGCATTTCTTCTTGCACTTCCTCATGCAATATGCGCTCCACAGGAGGAGACAAAGGTGGTGGCGGCACCAAGGAAACAGTTTCCGTAGATGCTGGATGAACTGGTGTTGTTTCTATTTCTGACGCTATCACTGTAGTATTGTTTGAGTCATTATGACTCGGCAGTAAAATGGGTTGACTAATCCGATGATGATCTGAAATCACATTATGATTATTTTCATCTTTCTCGATACCAAACGAATCAATAGTTTGAACAATGGGCGAAGGTGGAAATGATGGAGCAGGAGGACTGGGCGGAGGAGATATAGATGGAGTTCGAAGTCTTCTTCGAATTACACCGGGAGCTGCTCTTGGTCCTACTCGCGGTGTCAGCCGTGATGCAGTGGATGGATTTGTTTGTGTTCTTCTTGGAGATGATGGTACGTTGCGTTTGGGTGGTGGTGGCGGCGGTGGTGCAGGTGCTTGCTTTTGTTTTGGCTGGTGTTTGGATGCCGACGACTGAAATAACGACGGAGGAGGAGGCGGTGGCGGTTTAGTAGAAGATTGTGCTTCATTTCTTTGTCTATCGACGCCTCTATGCGATGCTACTAATGTCTCACTTGTCTCATCAGCCGTTTGTTGCATGTCAATTGAAGCATTTTGTTTTATTATCGCTGCAGAAGAATCTTTTGCAGATGTAGTCAGTTTGTTCTCAAGTCTATTGTTGCCGACATAATTCTGCGCTGATGAATACGGCGACTCATCTAAAACGAGATATTCACCCACTGCTGCCGCCATTGGAGTAGCAGGGCAAGTGTAATCTTCATGAATTATAACTGGGCTTCTTTTTGGAGCGCTACTGACACTGTTGCTTTTAGCTCTGCTGGCGGCTGGAGAGCTTCGGCCACCAACATCATCATCATCATGATCTGCCCGACTTCTCTTTTGCTTTTTTTGCTCACTGTTTTCACCACCATCCGTCTGCGGTGATGTTAGCGGCGGTCCGAGGACCCAGTCTAGCGCATCGTCTACTTTATTGAGCCATTGCATGGCGGTCCGTTCATTCATTGACTCCACTCATACTTCCCGAACACAGCGCTGCCAACTTGCATTTTTTGAAATCGATTCGAATCTGTCAAAGGCGAATGCCAATGGCAGTGGTAACCCCATTGTGAAAAAGTGAATCGATAGTATAATGGGTTATAATGATTTGCTACTCTCTCCTAGTTACAAGTTGTAGGAATGCACTACTACTCTCGACTAGTGATTTTTGAGTGTTCACCCCGCTCCCTATCAGCCCTAGAGTTTGCTCTAGTTTGCTCATCACGATGGAACGTTGGCGTCAGATAGCTGCTGGCGGCTGGCTGAATAACATCATCTGCTGACTATCGTACCCAGCAGCGCCGATGCTGCTGGAATGGGAGAGCAATAGATGCAGAACATAGCGAGAAGAGCCATCCTCTCGTCGTGGAGATCATGATGTCTCTAGCAGCTCTGTTATCCACCGCGCTCATCCTTTTAGACATCAACCAAAGTTACAGCTTCACCTGTGTTAGTAATACACCATCGCAAATGATGCAACGCCATGCAATTATTGATATGCAGGCAGCGCAATGTTCCAGTGCGAATAATAGAGATGCGATGTATACAAAAGCAAAAATTGACTATTCTGCTGCCAACGAATACATTCACGCTCATTACAATATATCACAATACTTTGCACACAATGATTGCATCGAAGCAATTCACGACGGGAGAAGACTGCAAGAGTCATATCACAATGAACGAGAGATGCTAAAAGATAATGGGCTCGCTATTGTTGCTTCTCCAATGCCTACAACACCAATCAACTGGTCAGAGAGGGATAGTATCCAACAATATTACTTGCCAGAGTTGGAGAAGATTATCAACCGACTCTTTCCAGAGAAGATCATACACCTATCATTCTGGAATCCAATGATGAGAGGAGAATCGTTAGAAATATCTCGGCATCAAGACCAATTATTGCACACTCCTACTGCAAACATTGCATCTCTTGTGCATATCGACACAGATGTTGGTGCATATGAGAAAATTCAGGACGTCCTTGCAATCATTGACAACAATCGAATACAACGAAACGATTCTTCAGTGTCATCCAGCAGCAGTAAATGTGACGATGTTGCAAATGCCATAGTAAGCGAAAAGAAACGATTTGCAATCCTCAATTTTTGGAGAAATATTGGTGAAACACCTGTCAGTCGAGCACCGTTATCGATATACTCTACAAGATATGATGGAGATGCAGCTTTCCCAGATGCCGCTCCAATTGCAGAGGACAGCAAATGGTATATGTTTCCAGATGCTACGAAGGACGAAGTGATTGTGTTTTATCAGTATGATCGAGAGCGAAATCAAGCGTCAGATCTATGGCATTGTGCAATTGAGTTGGAAGAAAATGAATCAGATGATTGTGTACATAGACGAAAATCATTCGACATTAGAGCCTTTATTGTGTTTGACGAAGAAGTATCAAGTCATACTGATAGATTTTCACCTGATAGGAGTCGACCAATATTGTCGCTTGAGGATAGTGGCTGCTTTTGTGATGAGCAAGCCGCGAAGAGGACACAAGGAGAAGGAGAGTAAGAAGTTTGCTAGAGTACCACACCATTGTTGCATATATTAAATAACAAATCTCTACTTCGCGGCAACTTTAGTTGGTGAGGTCCTTCACCAGCCCAATAATGGAAGAAATTATACTTTTAGCAGCACAGCAGCGCACGCAGAATGAATATGAGTACAAAGGAGCGGGGTATATCTCGAAACTAAATACATTTTTGTAACTGTGAACGATGCTTAAAGGGTCACTTTTTCTTGGCAAATAAGTCTAAGAAACTCTGTCAGAGCGAGGTATTCTGTGTTGGACGGGACCTACAACACAGCTTTATTTCACGAGGGAAAGAGATAGAAACGCACAAGAGATGATCAAACATTTTTTGCTACTAATATTTCTAAACGCGTTTCAACAGCAGATACAGGCAGTAAGAGTATCCCCATTCAAAACTCGTACTCTCCCGTGCTTCCAACAACCTTCCAAATATTCTTGTAATCTTCTGTTTCAATCACAAAATGACCGTGCACTATGCCTGGGTTCTGGGGACGGTAGCTGATGACAAATTGCGTCGCTTCATTCTGCTTTAGGTAACCATCACTTGGAGTTACCGTCCACTCGGCTGCTGAGTCGCCTACAAAGTATGTACGGAACTTGGCAAAGCCCATGTAAGGATTCTTCACGGTGATCTCGTGTGAGGCTACCCCATTGAGTGGTGCTACCAATGTAATAAGGCAGTCGGCAGTCTCATCTTCTGCCCCGATTTCATCGATGGGAAGATGATCGAGAGATGTCTCACTGTAGTCGATACTGTCATTATCAGCTGCTTCGTAGTACACTTGTGTCTTCTCGTTCATGTACCTGTTAGCCGAGGCAATCTCCTGTTGAGTGGCCCAATTCTGAAGCTGTACTGCTCGGATTTCGTCCATGCTTGGATTTGAGTGTACCAGCTCTTCAGCATAAGACATGACAGTCATCTGAGAGGTATCAACCTCTTCATACGCAGGAGAATATCTGGCAGCCATGGTCTTGGCCAGATGGGGAGACACATCGCAGCCGATTCGGTGGAGACCAGATTGGCCGTCTCCTACAAGGCCCGCCTCGGAGTCTCCTCCGTCGAAGTCGTTGGAAGTACTGTCGGCGTATTGATCAAAGCTGCCTGGTCCAAAGCGGTCAAGTTCATTCTTGGGCATCTTGGTGAAACCATTCCCCTTCTTCTCCATCTCGGTCGAGGCTCGACATCTGGACCATGATGGAGAGAGCGGTAACCGAGCTTGGTGGTAGAATGATTGCTCTTGGTGGCGTGTGTAATCGCAAAGGCATCGACCGATGGTGATAACACTTGTAAGGCCAGTACACAGCTAGTGACGAGGGCAGATCGTCGCTTCTGTAGCTTGAAGGTCTTGGATCTCTTGCTTGGAGTAGCATCCAAGGTCATGAGAGAGTTGTTTCCAGCAGCGCAGAGGATTAATTCACCGTCTGAAACGTAGTTGTTATTGAGGTAGGCAGTGTTAAGCTTCATTGTGATGATTATTGGTTTCGGTGTATGGTAGTCTCTTTCACTTGATTGATTAGAAGAATTATGAGAACAAATTTAGCTGAAATCAGCGTGATGAAAGCACGGCTGCATCATGACGTAAGCAAAAGAACAATAATAGATGATTGCTGCCCACGTGGTCGTTGTGAATCCTGCTCAGGGCTGTTCAAGAAGAATTTGTGACTAGATGTCGAGGAATACGTCAGCACTGCATGCATTATTATTGTTTTAGCCAAAGATCAGATCAATTTAGCCAATATGACGATTTATGATGTCATCATGTCTCGTCTCATTGCTGATAGAGTGCTGTCACAAGATTGCAAGCACCGCCGGCCACGGCCAAGCACCAAGCACCAAGCAAGCAGCTCGCTTGCTGAACGCTGCGAGACAACATAATATAAGACGATAATGCATATGCAAGAGATTAAGTTGAGGCGAAGATGTAGCCTAGAAGATTCCCTTCGTAGCACAGCTGAGCGGTGGAACAGTGCTAGTCATCTTCGAAGTCGAAGTGATATCCTGAACATACAATGATGTACGATGATAGGATTGAAGTTTACACTCCGGCTGACTTGCTGCGAGCGGCTGCGAGAGAGGTAGTTGATGAAAGGTGTCAGTTGCTGGTTTCCTCAATCTCTCAAGAGAGAATCGAGTACTTA
>JALLBC010001246.1:0-14607 GCA_036939775.1 Skeletonema grethae | reverse complement strand
TTCATAATCCAACAAAACATGCGTACGAGGATGACGCAATCGTAAA
The DNA here is from genome assembly GCA_036939775.1 of Skeletonema grethae. NCBI lineage: Eukaryota > Bacillariophyta > Thalassiosirophyceae > Thalassiosirales > Thalassiosiraceae > Skeletonema > Skeletonema grethae. The sequence continues at coordinate 14,561 of JALLBC010001246.1, read as the reverse complement.
TGAATCTCATGCGTCTTTGTGTAGGAAGAGGCTGTTAGATTGTACCCCAGTACATTGTTGGGCATGATTTTCGTTTTTCTACCACCACGCTTGTTGGGTGTGTGGTCTTTGCCATCGCCACAGCAGCACATTTCAGTGATGGAGCGGACATTCCAATTTCGTCGCTCGATGATCTCTTTGAATTCGTAATGTATCCGACGCAGAATAGCCGCTGCCTCATTGTCGTTGGTGAGATTGGGAATGTGCTGCACGACAATTTTGGAATTCGATGCATCATTATTTTCTGCATCGATATCGTTCCTCCAGGACCCTACGCCATTAGATATATCATTGAATGTACGGATCGTAGCACCGAAGGGACGCTTCTTCCCGTTCTTGATGTTTGTGTTTGCTCCACCAACCATCACCTTCTCCACTCCTACCAATTGCTTGGTGACTCAAAGGAAAGACTAGTTTTCAGTTTCAAAAATTCTACGTGTGACCAACGTAGGAATAGGTATCTAATGGGCATGTTCATGTTGGCCACATCGAACAACAACCAACAACCAACTAACTAACCAGCAACCATGAGATCTGATGATATCCTATGATCGCAGCTCTGAAATGCGTCTGAAAGTATCGCTGCAGCTCTTACTTTTGGCAGCTCTAAAATTGACTTCATCGTTTCCTATCATAACTTCTTCTGTTGTAGTTGCAAGACATCATAATGAACCAGATGACATCACAAATAATAACAATGTTGACGATAGGCTGAACACTTGCATTCAAGACGAATATGCGAGCAAAGAGAAACACAACAATAGACACAATATAGCACTACCGAATGCTCCAATTCTCTCCTCCATTGTTGCTCTATCAGTGTTTGCATTCCATTATCCATCTTTTGCAATGAGCAACGATGCTACCCAGATTTCAATATTGACATCAAGACAAGTTCCGGCTGTTTCATTTTCAAGTCCAATGATGAAACCAACAGTATATAGCTTTGCTGGCATTGGAGCTACAGCTACTCCATCTGTGAAAGATGTGATTGTCGAAGAAAACAAACGAATAGCGGAGCAGATGAAGGAGGTTGAAGATAGAGATAATGGCCGATCATCTCTCACAACTGTTATTGAGGAAGAAGATGAACGAGTAACACGGCAAATGCAAGACGCTGGAATAACTACGAGGGTTGATACTGCCGTAACAGTGAATGATGTGAGAGAAGAAACCCACCGAAAACTGCAGCAGAATAAATTAGCGCCTGCAAGTAGTAGCAATGTTGATCAAACTACACAACAACTCAGCACGCAACAAATAAGAGGGGATGGTATCAGTGCCACTCCAAAGCAAGATACGCAACAGAAAGCAGCACCCAATTTACAAAAAAGCAAAGAACTGCAAACAAGTGATATCAAGCAAATTGCAGCCGAGAACAAAATAGAGGTCGAGCTGAAAGATGCCAAAGAATCATCCACAGCAGTAATCAAGATTGATAGAGAAAATTTTACAAAAGTCAAGGTTGTCCAACCTCGGTTCTTGCGGTATCTCCCGTCTTCAGTTCAACCATTGATCTCGAGCCAATTCAAATCTGTGCAAGTCTTGAAGTCAATTCCCGATGACCAGCTGTTTGTTGCTTCTGTGGTTGCTGGTAGTCTCACTGAAGTGATCCGTACAACCTTGCTGTATCCATTAAGCACAGTGAAGTCAAGAGTACAAGCTCGAAGCTTACGCAGTACAAACAGAAAAAGGAAATTGTTACGCAAATTGAAAGTGACATGGCTTACATTCTTCTACGAAACAAAGAAAGGAGGACTTTATGCTGGGGTAATACCTTCGCTACTTATCACTGTACCAGCTTCTGGAGTTTACGCAGGAACAAAAGAAGTTTCTCGTAGGGCATTCAGCATGGCAATCCCATATATTGACACCGTTTTGCCACATCATGATGAAAGTACATCGATTGCATATTTTAATGCGCTTATTGTCAGCTTGCTTGCAGCATTCGTTGCAGATATTGCAGCATTGGCATTGAGAACGCCTGCAGATGTCTTATCGCTTCGATTGCAAGTGTTTGGAGACACTAATGTTAACTCAGACTTGAGTAGTTGGCTGAAGGACAGCATAGCTCTCTTACCATCGATGATCGTTTGTGATATCCCTTTTCTGTTGAGCCGTATCTTCTTAAATGCGGCAATATTGACAAGCGGTGAAAACTTGGGCACGTATGAGGTTGAGACTATTGTTGTAGCTAGTATCTGTGCATTCTTGACTACCCCCTTCGACGTTGCGAGAACACGTATTCTTCTCCCTACACTGCCTTCCGAAGTGGAGAGAGATGGATTATCTACCGAAATGCGACGGCTTGTAGCACCATCAAAATATCGCGAGCAGAGACGCCAAAAGGTAAGCGTTCCTTTGACGATGAAACGTATTGCAGCAGAGGGCAATGGCGTTCAAAATCTTTACACGGGCTGGCTAGAACGCACGCTTTATCTCGGTTTGGGTCGGGCGTGGTTAGATCCTCTTCGAATCATAGGCTACCTCGGTCTGAGAGATGCAATACTACTGAAATTTTTCGAATGAGTACAATAGAGAGAAGCAGCGCACACTGATAAGGTGTGGTAATACTGGGTACCATACAAAAACCCGAATTACATTAATATACAGTTAACTGTTATCATTCCTCTGACCAGTCGAGCTCATAAAAATTACTTTCTTCCATGATGAAATCCTTGCCTCCAAAGGCACTCATCAGCACTAACACAATATTGAACAGTCCTAAACCTACTAGTAATGACATTGCAGCGGCCATCGGAGTTCCAAAGCGTCCACCAACAGCACTCATGTACAGAAGCGGAGGGAAAATCAAGCCTGCGATAGAGAGGCCTACTCCTCGAATCACCTCTGCAACTTTGAGCACCTGCGGGAAGGAACCCTCGATTGTCCCGATGACAATGATAGTCCCGGCAAGAAACATACGTAGCTTCCAGTACTTCACTCTTCTCAATCGAGGACTTGACCTGGAATTTGATTTGTCAACTGGCGATGAGATAACAGACTCATCTCCCCTCATAGGGCTGATGGGTTCGTTCGTTTGGTCCTTTTCTTGGGTCGGTTCCGTAGTAATAGACAAGGATTCTGACACTTGCTCATGTGGAGGAAAGGGGAAATGATCATTTGACATAGGCTGAACATTTCCCACTTCGAACTCACGGCTATTTGCTGGTGATACCATAGTGTCGTCATCGTCCCTACTTGTAACTTGGAGAATCGACTTCTCTCGACTCGTCTTTACAAGATTCCGCAACTTGGCGCCGTCTTGTGGTTGATCAACTGGATTATCAAGCGCCGCGAGGGCAGCTTCCATTCGTTTTCGTCTCTTTTCCTCTCGTTCGTCAAGCCATATTTCCAACATCTCTGTACTAGGATACAAAATGACCGGAAGAGTTAAGATCAATGCCACAGCCAATGAGAGCATGTAGACACGCCTCGCCCCCGATGAGTTCAGACAGTAAGTGACGTCTCGGCATCCCGACTCCTCGTGAAACGTCCCAATACCTCCTCCTAATCCACCAGCCAGTCCCACCCAGGAAACTATCAAAGTAATAAAGCCATAGAAAAACACCGCGCCACAAACTATATATACAGACAAATCTGGCCGAATTCTTCCGTTGCTACCACCTCCTTCATTTCCTCCCATTGGAGAACCTAATGGAACTCTCAAAGGAGAACCATCTTTCAACTCAGCGTTCGAGGCATTCTTCCTGAGTTTCCAAACACGCTGTATACCCTCGACACTAACCACGGTAGGCAACGCCAAATTGATTCCCTCAATTGCATAAACTGTTGTTGCAACATATGTGGGTATACCGCGCCACTTGGCGGTCCAAATATCTTCTGGGTGATCCTGAAAGGGATGCCCAGAAGTTGTCACAAATGACACATACATCATGGTCCCAATACATCCAAAGGCGTAGGTGAATAGGCCAAAACTAGATATTGTCGTCAACTCTCGCAACGATGGAATTTGTAGTAAGAGAAGAATGACAGGGAACAGCATCGATGCCATTGTCAGGCGCTCTGAAAAGTCGGCTCCTTTCCATTGTAAATACAATAGTTCTTCTGATTGGCCAGCATCTTCGCTCCCGCTATTTGATTCTGATTTCAAGAACCTAGCATAGTAGTCGTCGTTGTAACCACCATCATCATTGTTGTTGTAGTCGTCATTACTGTTGAAGGTATATTGATAGTAGTTGAACTTGTTCGCGAGATCATCATCATAGATGTATTCTTGCTCAACCACCGACCAACCAAGTCGATTCATCCCAATGACGTAGCATAAGTTTTCTACAGCGACGTGGACCATTCCACTTGCAAACATTAGATGAACTGTTACGATAGTAAAGATCATAAATACGGAAGCTCTTTCCCCAGCTAGGTATTTGACAACGTCTCCGTAAGTAATGAGTCGGGCAGCCTGTGGTTTCTCTGGAGCAGGTGGTGGCGGCGGTGATGATGGCATTAAGTGGTAGTCGTCAGTGACAGAAGTCTTACTACTTTCTCGTGTAGCGGTCTTGTTTGTTCGTTTTGGTGTACGATGTACTCTTCTAGGTGTAGCCGGTGTCGTCATTTCCACCTCTATCGGTCCACCCATGCTCTTATTAAAACTCTCACTCCTTGGTTTATGCCCGAGCAACATTGCCATGCGTGTTCGCAGAGGCGTCATGGATTCCAACCTCCGACGTTCGAATTCGTGCTGCTGTTGCTTCATTGCTACCTCCTGTTTGGCGATTTGTCTAGACATTAACAAGAGGTAACACGCAAATGCACATCCTACCACAATAAATAAATGACAGAAGGTCCCTAATATCAGCCCAACCTCACCTAGTACAGCGGGGTTGGAAAGCATCCCAATACCGAAAAGAGCCTTGAGAAAGGTAACAAATGCCCCAACCATGGATGCGTCTCTAGCCTTTTTGAAGCGTCTCCGACGCTTCAGCTTGGTAACATGTGTGCATTCATCAGTTCGCACACTGAATAAATCATCCTGATCAGCAGAAGTGAATTTGGTGGCATCTTCAAAATTAAACTCTGCTTTTACATGATGCGGTTGTTTATGTCGCGGATGCTGAAGAATAATTGGCTGCTGCGGAAGCTGTGGCGGTTGCTGTTCGCTGTCCTCTGAACCCGCTTCCGCAATTCCATACATGCGTTTCTGCCATTCATTTTCAGCGACAAGTTCATCTTCGGGAGAGACGAATAATTTTTCGGCATATGACATATCATCCTCTCTCATCCGATAAGCGTTGGCATGATAATGATTGTAATTTGATGCCATCGTTGCAGGCGCATGATGATCTTCATCCTTCTCAGTTACTGATGCCCGCAGTACGCTGAGGTGAGATCGAAATGTATTGAATACGAGATTCGATTTCGACCGTGCTGGCTGGACGTTGGAAGTGGACGCAGTTGCACTGTTTGTGCTCGAGCTTCCGACAACATTTTCTTGGTCCTGGCGGCGGTTATTACTGCTTTGGCCACTTGTCTGACTGGACGTCTCCATTTCTTCCACCACCACTATCTGCTGCTGCTGCTGCTGCTGCTCATTCACCCCTCCCTCTCAATATCGTCTTGATCACAAGTTCTTCCTCCTATTCTACAATAGTATCAATAGTAACGTCCACTCTTCTGTTGCCGACAAAAATGACGACCTCGCCAAGGCAAGCCATTCTTGGGGTCCGCGCATCCGCAGGAAAAGATAGTGGGTGCCGAATGCCCGCCGCAATGGCTAAAAAGATAGGTAATAGGGAGTCCTTCATGGTGAGATTCTCAGAACAGAGAATGTTCCCGGTTCTCATTGATTGACCACAAGTGCAATTTTTAGCATTGCACAGTTGTTCTTCAGTTCTCAATTCTCAATTGTGTGGACCTTTCTGGAACAGTCTGAATTCGGAACCAGTACATACTGCTGTGATTTGACCATTAAAAACAAGAGCTAGCTTATTTGTAATTGTGCTGACTATATTATGTCTTAATTTTACACCAGGAGCTTGAGCTATTTACCCTTGGCTTGAGCTGGATGAACCTGGAGTTAGCTTCTTGTTTCGATATATATCGTAGCTCAAATGAACTTCATTTAGAAAAGGAAGCTGCACCGATACTTGAATTGGCTGCACAACAATCTACTAGCGGTGGACAGTGAAAGCATCTGTCATACATATGTCGCTCCTAAAACATTCGTATTTCTTCCTCACAGCAAAACTTTCTTAGACGCTAGTCATCACCTGAGTAAAAGTAGCAATCTTTCCTCCTTCTAACTTGGGCACATTGCTCAAAAGTCCAGGCTCAACACAAATCATATCATTGTACTGATCTGATCCAAAGTCTCCCATTGCCTCCGCTTTGATTTTGTGGGGATTCCAAACTACTCCTGATACTGGTACTGCCGTTCCGTCAACATCTCCATTTGCCTTTAGTTCTACCATGTTGTCAGTTCCTGCAGCAATCGTTAGATTCAAATCGATTTTACCGCTGGGAGGGGTGTACACACGGTCGATAATAACCTCTGGGATCGTTACAGGATCAGATCCAAGAGTGTATGTTTCACCGGATACCTTGTCATCTACCAGATATCCTTCAAACCCTTTCACGTTACACAGCTCATGATCCAAAGCCTTACCCATTGCTACAAGATAATACGTATGAAGCAGCACCTGAAAGTCAAACGCTTCACTTCCTAAGTTTTCCATTGCAAGCGTATTAGTCATACTGTTCGCATCAATCTTGACAGTATAGACGCATTTGCAATTGAGTGTTGTATCATTGCCCCATGTACCATCTCCACGAGCCACGGTGACATCTTTCAACTCAAGTTCCAGAGACACTCCCGCAGAGTCATCTGTATCAAACTGACTTCCCTCGACTACTTTCCATTTGTTGCGTCTCAAAAAGCCATGCTGGGGGTAAGATTTGTCAGGCTGTCCGAACTGAGGGTAGCATAATGGGATTCCACCTCGGATTGCCGCGCTACCGTCCATGATGGCATCTTTAGAGAGCATTATGAGGGGCTTGCCGCTGCTTGTTTGGTAGGAGAGAATGTGTGCGCCGAATTGCTTCAACACGCAGTTTGCGCCTGATTTGGTGTGTGTGATTACGACGATGTCATTATCGTTGCAATCCAGTTCACTGGACGACGTGGAGGTGTGAAAGACTACTGCTTTTGGTGCTGTTGACATGGTGTCTGTGGTCTGTGTAGACGTAGTGAAGGCCGCCTTTTACAACGTAAGTACATTTGTAGCTTGCCTTGGGTCATGGTCACCGTCATCGATGAGCGATGAGCGATGAGCGACGAGGAGATGAATCTTTTTTCCATCCGACAAGACATCCGTATCCGGCACTCCGCCTCGATGATCATCAGCAAGACGCAAGACCACCAGCCACGCCACAGCCACTCCATAAGTAAGCATAGAAGTAGGTAGCATAACCACTACCAGCACAGCAGCTCAGCAGATACTTGGCTGCATCTGTTGCTTGCTCTGATATTGTCGACCTCGCTCACTCGCAGTCACGCACACCATGTTTGCAAAGGAAGGATCTTCCACCATAGGTGGGAAGAAGGACGCTCCATTAAAGAAGAGCGACAGGAGAAAGTTACGAGATAAATCATTAGATATACTCTTCACCTCCAGTAACAACTCTGATGACGACAACGCATCAGCATCTCAAGAATGGGTCATCAGGGCAGAAAAACTCATTCATGATGCAATTATTGCACCAAAGAGTGGTGAGGTATTGTCTCGCAAGTTAAAACTGGCAACTGGCCAATTGGCAACTCTCTTTTTACGCACTCCAAGCGCGCTTACTGATGCTGTGGAGCCAAATAAATATGACAAAGCGTCAGATTTACGATCTTATGATAATATTCTACAATCTTACCCAATAACATGGCCATATCATCAAACTACACAACCGATCTTGTTAGAATATGAAGATGGTGATCGAAAACTTCATTTGGTACCGCTTCTGCCTTTGTTAGCAGCCCTACCACCACCGATGCCATCGTCACCACTAACCAAAGTTGTAGAAGAATCATCCACCACACAATCACCGAATAAAGCAAAACAATACAAAATTCCCAACATTTCTGTACACCCAGAAGTATCCAAGTATATCTGTAGAGGAGCTGATTTGATGTCGGCAGGAATACGAACATTCCCTTCGCCATGGGCATTACGTCAATCGAAAGGATTGGTAACCATTTCAATCATTGGGAATCCACAGCCAGCTGCGATTGGATGTGTTGACAGGGCGTTGTTTCGAGAGTATTGCTATCCGAAGAATGGTGGAAACAAGGGTGAATACGATGCTAGCTCTTATGTAGGAATTGGAACAAAGGGTGTTGGTGTAACGATCGTGAATTGCTATGGTGATGATCTATGGAAACTTGGTTTGCCAACAAATTCTACGAAGCACGGTGAAGAAGGTGGCAGTCTGAATCCATTGACTGGTGGAGCATATGACAATGGCAACTATGGAAATGCTGGCTTTGTGGATGGAAAATATGTGTATGGAATTCTACAACAAGTTGAGGAGGATGAGACTGATGAGGAAGAGAATACGGATAAGGGTGCAGACGAAACCAACAGCAATGATAATGAATGCGACGAGACAGCCGATGAATTAAAGGAAATGAACTTAGCTGAGTCCAGTGAGGGCACTGCAGAACAAAAAAGCGCCAACAATGTTGATGTAGAAAAGGAGCCAGAGTCAGAGCCAGATCATGATGACATTCTTGTCACCGCATTCTTCACCTCACTTTTACAAATTCTTGTCAACAAGACTTCCCTTCCCATACCTGTCTCGACTTTTTATGCCAAGCATTTAATGGATGCAGTTCCTGTTACAGGGCCCAAATTGGATCTGAAACAAACAACATACAAGAAAATTGGTCCCTTTTTGCTTGATATGGCCGCAGAAGGCGTGATTCAGCTTGGGGCAAGTAAGGATGGGAAAGACAAATGCGCTACTTTGAGTGGCGTTGTGAAGAATCATCCTGACTTGGTTGCCTTTAAGAAGAAGTGGAAGGCCGAAAATGGAGCCATGTCTACATCGCAAGGCAAAGCAACCAAGAAAGCAGTTGTGGATTTATTTATTGTGCCACGTCACATTGCCGATATTCTTCAGTTGGACAAGGATGAAGTCATGGCCTTAAATGCGAAAACAGAAGAACGAAGAGGTACAGGATTCTTGACAAAGAAAGAGTGCAATGCTATAATAGAAAACTACATTGATAAAGAAGGACTGAAAGATCCCAAAGGAAAAGGGAAAGTACTCGTCAACGGGCCTCTTTGTGATGCTATCTATCGCGCTTCAAAAAAGAACAAAGCACCAGATCAAGAACAGGCGTATCCAACATCAGTGAAACGCAAAGACTTGATCGAGAAGTTTTTCAGCAAAATGGAAAAGGGACATGCTCTCGTAGAAATGCCGGGCTCTCATATTGTAAAGATTGGACGAGGAGCACCTCCTACGGTAGATATAGAAGTTGAGAATCGACAAGGCAATAAAAGGAAATTCCTCACAAGGATACGAGGGATGGAAGAGTACGGTATCGATGGAAAGTCACTCTCAAATGATGTCTCTCACAGATTTGCTTGCTCGGCATCGGCGGAAACAAATCCTTTTGGCCGCCCTGCATTGAAGAAAAATTGTGTTGAAATTGTATTTCAAGGGAGACTTGATGTGGAGCTGACAGCATTGCTTACTGGCGATGAGAAGATGTCGACGCATGGTGGTGCCAAGAATTCAGATTACAATTTGCCCAAGAGTGTCATAAATGTGAGCTTGAGGAAAGGTATTCCAGCTAAGAAAAAGTAATTAATTGATCATTTATGCTTTCTTTACCAAAGCCATCAGACTAAAGTCAATACGATTTGGTTCTAATGCCATCCATTTTCTTTTCACGACATTTGCCACGGCACGAAGAAAGGCGTTGTTGTTGAAGTCGTCGTTGTCAATGTTTCCCTCAATCGTTCCATGATCAATAGGACGTATCTTTGTGCCATCCAACTCTACCACATGATTCTTTCCGGCTATTGTCACAGGGATGAATGCACAATAATGATGGCCTAGATATGTGTCCCCAGATGCTGGACATTGAGTCTGACTAGCTGTGCTCTGTGCAGATCTATCTGATATATTATGTAACTCCTGTGTTTGTACTAGCATTTCTCCTCTCTGCCGTCGTAATCGTAAACTATCGTGTTCCTGATCAGTGTTGGTTATTTTTATGCAAGTGTTCTTGTAGATAGAAAGTGGCGATATAATTGCTCCACTTTCGTTGAATGGATCAGGAATATCGGGTAGCGCAAGCCCCAAGTTGAGTAATACATGAGTAGCAGCAATTGTACCGCACGCATTTCCAAATCCCTTGACCTGTTCAAGATGGAAAACATATCTTGATAAAACATCGTGGTGGCGTTGGTTCTGTTTCCGGAGCCATGATTTTTGAAGACCTCGATCTGCGTATATTGCATCTGTCGTTGGAAATAGAAATATCGCACCCGCAACATTGTCTGACAGATTGCTTTCGGTCGGAGACAGCAGTAACAGATCATCCTTTGCACCTCCACCAAACCCTAACACATCCACAAACTCCCAAGATTGAGGAAGGTGAGAAGTTGACCTTGCGTAGGAAGTAAAGATGGCAGGATTCGATTCTAAAGGCAACCATGACGACGATGCAGATTTGTTTGTCGATAAATGATTATGAATGTCTTTGAGACGGTCATCTTCTTCGTTATCGCTACTTTTCATATTCAATTTAGTATATATCTAGCTAGCAATCGCTTCTTCCAAACGAATATACTGATCAATACAACAACAGCAACACGAACAACACAGCCACACAGCAGATATTCTTCTCTTGTGTCACAGGTGATTGTGACACATCTAAGTGTCCTTTAACCCTTCACAGGTTAACCTAAAACAAAATTAGGGATAACCTTAAAAATGTTGAAGCATGCACAAAGCAAGAAAAGAATAAGTAAAACGGAGTAAAACACAAACAACATTACGGACGAAAATGATGTGCCGGCCAAAATCTTGGAAGTTTAGAGGCGCTTCCCTTGACAACCCGTCATGAAGCGCGACCCAACTGTCTGTAAAGGGTATCTTATCCATCAACTTGGATTTTTTTCTTTGATTGATTGACGTCTCAGCTCAGTTCAACGACACTCTACAATAACGCTTACTAATTATCTACTTCGCCAGTCGCCACATACACATCATAATCTCTATTGATATTGATTGAAGATCCGCGCGGCTGATATTACAACAAATTCCTGATCTATTCAAAAAGACCAACTACACATCGCTCAACGAAATTATCTAATTATTATCATTCATTGAATCAGGATGAACAGGAACAGAATTCTCAAGGCTATGGGAGGCCTTGCCAGGCGTAAGCAGCAAGTCCGTAGTCATCACCCGGATCCTTTCAATCCGGAAACAACGAAAGGATGGCAAGCAGCCGTGAAGGTAGGTAAACACGAGAACAATTTGCAAAACTAAAAGTTTAAGTTTATTCTTGGATTGATTGATTTTGTGTTTCATGTAAATTTTGCAGGAAGCTTCTATTCCTACCACACGACATGATGAAGAAGTCAAGCGCGGCCTAGAAATTGGCCTTCCGGGAGCTTCTAGTATTGAAGACAAGACAATTCCCACCTTTAGCAGAGGAGAACTGCCTCATTTTGCAGGGATTAATACTTTCATGAAGGCGCCATTTGTAGAAAACATTCATGACGTCGGAAATTATGATGCGACGGTTATTGGTGTTCCATTTGATGGTGGATGCACCTATCGTGCTGGAACCCGCTTTGGTCCGCAAGGTATTCGTCGTATTTCGGCCCTGTACACACCGTACAATTATGAAATGGGCATTGATCTTCGAGAGCAAATGACTCTTTGTGATGCAGGTGAGCAATTGGCCGTTTTTTTTCAATGAAATGAACTAAATTCCTACGTATGGATCTTATCTCAAGGCACTTCTCTTTGTGATGCAGGCGATGTTTTCACTATTCCCGCAAACATTGAAAAGAGTTTCGACCAGATCTCCAATGCAGTTGCCCATGTAGCTGCAACTGGAAGTCTTCCGATCATTCTTGGAGGAGACCATTCCAGTAAGTCAATTGTGAAGAAATGTATATTGTTGATTTGGAGTTGCCATGTCCTGACACTTCTACATTCAAATCCGTTCAAAATAATAGTTGGTTTTCCAACTGTACGAGGATTAGCTAGCGTTACCTCTAAGCGTATTGGTATCATTCATGTTGATAGGCATGCTGACATTCAGGAAAAAGACCTTGATGAACGAATGGTAAGTATACTTATATGGCTGACTTACTGTCATATGCTCCATCACGTTTCTAACTCGTACTGTTTGATTCCATTATTTTAGCACACGACGCCCTACTTTCATGCTACAAACTTGCCCAACGTCCGACCCGAAAACTTGGTGCAGATTGGGTGAGTACTGGGCTGGGCTGAACTGTATTCTATTAATGGCTCTCGTTCTATAGAGAGCGGGTCTCGTGCTGACAGCTTTATATTTCTCTGCCTAATTTCTCACTCTACCGCTTTCGCTTCTCTCTAGTATTGGAGGATGGCAAGTCCCACGTGCAGCAGTTGGTAATATGGTTGAACGCCGAACGAACATTTTTACTATGGACGATATCGAGCAGCTCGGTATCGATAAAGTCGCTGAAATGGCACTTGAACGTGCTTGGGACGGATGCGATGCTGTGTATATGAGTTATGATATTGATTCCATTGAAGCTGCCTTCGTACCAGGGACGGGCTGGCCAGAACCAGGAGGTCTCCTTCCTCGTGAAGCATTGAAACTCGTTGGTCTTGTAGCCAAAGAAGGACTTTGTGGAATGGAAGTAGTTGAAGTATCTCCACCTTATGATCATGCTGATATTACTTCTCTGATGGCTCTTCGCATTATAGTTGATGCACTTGGTGCAATGACGGCTCATGGTACTATGGGAAAACACAAAAGTATTATTGACAAACCGTTTACGCCTTTCTAACACAAAAGGTGCTTGCAACTTAGAACTTAGGAGGATTATTATTGCAAACAGTGGATAGTCCTTTTATAATACACTAGATCCACTTTAATTTTATCATTGATGAACTATTTGAAGAACCATTTAGCAGCCTTTGAGTATTGTTGCCAAGTCGTTGCTTTAAATGCCAAGTCTTCCAAAATGCTAACCTTAGCAGGTGGAGCAAGGACTGATGAAAAGCGACCAAATGCCAAAAGGCCAAGTGCAGCCAGTGCGCTGCTACCAATACCTGATGTAGTTAAATGTCCTTTGTCTGTAGCACTCTGCTCACTTAATTTTTCATATGCAATGTCCCAACCCATCCACGCTGACAAGCAATTGAGGTGAGCTATGAGCTATGATTCTGAAAGAAGAGAAAAGCAAAGTAGAAGTCACCTCACCTCCACGCCAAACCAATATACAGGATGTCGCCACACAATTTAAAGTCCCGAATCTAGCAAATGATGAATAGTATGAAGGTAACTTGACAGCATTCTTTTGCGCATAATAATATGCGGCTTTTTTCGCAATTGCTCCCTGAACAAACGCCAAGCCAAAGGCCCCTAGACCGAGACTCGCAGCAGCGGAATATAAGGGATTATCTGGATATAGATTGTCGTCAAGAATATACCATATTCCTCGCCAATAAGACGCAGAGGCGACACCGATTGCAACTTGTGTTGGTATCGGTGTCACACCTATTGGAACAAATCCTAATCGTTGCGTAACTCCAGTTTTTGCGCAATGTTTGAGCAAGTCCTTTTTATTTAGCTTGTCATTTGTTGAAGGCATCGATTTCTAATGGATTGGTAATCAGAAGCAGAAGTGTGTGAGTCTGGAAATAAAATGGTACAGAGGAGGTCATAGAATATGTTTATGTACCTGCGTTGCTATTCGTTTCGCAAACCTTTCCTTTGTATTTTGTTTGGGAAATCGCCGTGTCATTGTGCTGATTTGTAGATTGTGGTTGATCAGTGTACGCACAGCCAGGCTAATCAGACGTGTACTTTAAAATTTCTGTTATGGTGGTGCGTACCGTGTCATCATCAGCAGGAGTAATTGTGTTCGGAGGTTGCCGGCAGGCAGCAGTAACGCAGCAGAAGCAGCAAAGACAATATTTCCAATGAAGAATTAATCGTATCACCATGACCGATAAGTAGCAGCAGAGAGCAGAGCTCGCTCTCTCGAGAGAGAAGAGCGAGAAGGACGAAGTACGTGCGTATCATTGCTGATGTTCTTCTTCGCTGGATGTCCTGTGATTTTACATAGTCTTACACGGCGGTTCACGGCGATGGTTAGCGTCTGTTCAAAAATTCCCATGTTTCCCAAATGTCACTATGACGAACTGAACGACGAACCTGCTTATTTCGTGTCTTTATGTGTGATAGTACGATACTACAGAATTACTAACAATTGACCTTACTAACGTGGGCATGCCCAGTGGGCTAAATAGCCTCTTTGCGTTTT
>JALLBC010001244.1:0-13071 GCA_036939775.1 Skeletonema grethae | reverse complement strand
ACCAGTTGCTGAGGGTCTTGTCGCATCGAGCCGATTGCGTGAAGACAGCATCGCAGATATCTGCAATTTGGCCCTGGTTAGTATGAGAATACTGGTATGCACCGTCTTGTTGTTGCTGCTGCCCTTGACGGGTAACATCGTCATCTGCAATAAACCAAGCTAGGTTCTGTGAAATAAAAAAGAGAAATATTAGTAAAGATGCAGTTGTGCGCAAAAATAAAAATACTCTGAGTCATATGAATAGTCTCACCTCAACTGCACATGGAAGGCAGACACTTTCAGGATCAACACTGGTTGTTCCACCATAAGTTTCAATCAATTCAGACATTCCAGAGTTGATTCGCTTGTAATAATGTGACATAGTTTCATCGTCAACTTCTTCTCCAATCCAGTTAGCAATGTTCACTTTGGAAGAGATGTCTTCAGAGCATTCCTCGTCAGAGTAGAGACCAATTGTAATGGATTCTCCATCTTCAGCACATGTTGCTTGAGTGTAGGCAACCATGCCGTTGTTCTTTTCCACTTGATTGCATTCAAGGAAGTCAGCGTAGTCATCTTGACGCCATTCTTCTTGACAAGCCTTGCCGTAAACTGAGCAAGAATACCACTCAGCGTCATATCCTCCCAACATACGTTCAATATCTTCATGGTTCTTGAAGTCTTCAAACTTGAGGTCACGGTGGCCTCCGTTTTGAACCCACTTGTTGTACATCTTTTGCATGTAGCGCTCGCAGTAGCTGCAGTACATTTCAAACTGAGTGTCCTCGTACTCAGCCATCAATTGCAAATACCTGCCTGCATCAAGAATGAAAGATCCGTAGTTGGATGAGCATCCCCTACCATTAGCACCGTACACTTCTACTTCTTCTTCGACTTCAGCCTCCTGTTCTTGACCTTCGCCTTCAGCTTGCTCATCTTCTTCAGCTTCTCCTTGCTCGAGGTACCAGTCAGGTCGATCACAAGTCTTGGTTGGGCACAATCGAAGAACGGCGAAGTGCTGCGCTCTGAATGGAGATGTAGCATCTTCCTCGGCGGCCTTCTCGATATCAAATTGCTTCACAGTGGCGCAACGCTCGTATGACAAAGAGTATTGAGAAGCATCGAAGCCCCAGTCGTTTTGCCAGTCGACATCTACGTTGAAGCTGTATGCATCATCGGTACCTTGAATGTAGTTTTGGCTGTAGTATTGAGCGTTTGAGTTCTGATTCTGGTTAGCGTTGGAATCGGCGTCGCCTTCTACCTCATCAAGCTTACGCTCAGGGGGAACAAAGGTTGCCTCATCCAAGATGGTCTTCCTGAGAGCGCTGGATTTCGCAGCGTTGGCCATGATCTGAGGGTCAAGATTCTTTTGCTTCTGCATGGCGCGGATGAACTCTTGCCTTGTGGCGCGGGGTACAGCAGTAGCGCTGCCGGCTAGGAGGGCTGTGAGTGCTAGAGGATAAGCTAACATGATGACAAAGTATGCAAATGGTTTGATAACACTGTAGACACGCTTTTTGTGAGCATGTGAGATGTACGATGTTTTCTGGTCGAAAAGAAGTAATCAAAAGAAATGGAATTGGCGACAGACACCGACCTTTCTCATAACGCTTGGTTCCGAGAAAACTTATCGCTCGCCAACTTTGGAGAAATTCGCATGTAGATACCAAAAATATTTTTTCGGCGCAGCCCGCTTTTCGTTCTCGCTTTCTGCCAATAAATCTGCCTTCAAGGAGCAAGCCAAGCAGCAAGGGGTGGATGCGTACTTTGGTTTCTTATGTTTCTCATAGGATATACAAACTGCTGGCTTATATCAGAAATTTTAAAGTACGTGAGGTGGGCCCGCAAGGGGTGGCTTATAATATATGTCTATGCAAATCTCTTGTGGCTCTAGAGAGATACGTCAGAGTTCTGATACTTTGATTTCTAACCGAAGACGCCTACATACTACGTGAAAGTACTCATTATCTAGTTAGTTATTAAACATTAAGTAAGTTGCGCAAACTGCTGAGATTCAACATTCCTAGGTTGAGTGAGTACAAATAACATCACTGTGCATAATCATACCGAGCCAACGAGGCTTTAAAGAGCTCCAGTTTGTTGACGGGCTTTTTTGGTCGAAGTCAATGGGGCCTCTGACAGATCTTCTTTTCTTACAACCTCGCTCTTTCCCCAACGTTATCAGACACATCCTATTTATTTACTTCTGCTAGTTGCCAATTGACCACATGCCGCATTCTCTTCATCCCCTCTGGTAGTCCTCACATAACACAAAACGCCACCATCGGTTATTATCTTCTGAAATCTCAGCACGTTTTCCTCAGATGGTGTCCGATATTTTGGGTGACCAATATCATTGAATGGAATCAAGTTTACTACAACTTTTGAACCTTCAACATCAGCCATTATAGATTGAGCCAAGCTTATTAGCAACTTTGCATCCTGTTCAGAGTCATTGACACCATCAATTAGCGCAACTTCCAACATGGTTCTGCGTAATTTCTTTGAGCGTGATTTCAATGCCTCAACAAGACCTTCTTTCAATTCCTCCATCGAGAACTTTGTTGTAGGCACTAATTCCTTTCTCAGAGAGTCATCCACAGCGTGAACGCTCCACGCCAAGGCAGCTGGAGATGAACCAAGAGTAGTGAATGAAGAGGGTTTCGGTCCAACAGTTGAGACGGTAATTTTGGATTGCGCCAAACTGAACATCCGCCTATCTGCCATCGTTGAAACTGCCCTGACAACAGCCAAAGCATTATCGGCTGGTTCTCCCATTCCCATTAAAACCACATTATCGCATGGCGGAAGTGTTGTAGAGCTATCACCTGCTGCTGCTATACTACTGACAATCCGACATACCTTGTTGGCATAGTAGATTTGGCACAGTATTTCCTCAGCTGTTAAATCACTCATCTTACCCATCTTTCCCGTTGCACAAAATCGACACGCTTGCGCGCAACCGACTTGAGAAGATACACAAACAGTACTGAATCCTTTGTCTAACCATGGGATGATGACACTCTCTACCTCATACCCTCGAGCTAAGCGAAGCAGCAGCTTAGTAGTGCCATCAGCACTTACTTTAATGTGTGATATGGATCCAATCGAATTTTCAATTGTGTAGATAGATTCCGTAACGCTGTCGTCCGCGCAAGTAGCAGAGGACCGACATTGTTTCATTAATTTTTGAAGCCTCGTAAGAGCATCAGCACCCAATCCTTGATCTTTTCGTTTCCCAAGCAGATCATTTTTGGATAGAGCGATATCGTTCGCATCGAAATCCGCCGACATGGCTTCCAGCCAGGATTCAATTATTGCTTTGTCAGAACTATCAATTCCACTGTCGTTTCTGTAATACAAATTAGGATCAATGCCAGCCCTTAAACAATCCCAAAGGACAGCAGCACGTCCAGATCCACCCAATTGATCTGATAATTCGTTGAACGTCGAGCTCAGTGGTCCATAGCAGTGTACATCATCTTTTGATGTGGAAGAAAATAGTGCATAAGCTCGATTTTGATGCGACGGCTGGTAATAAGACGGAATAAGACAAAAGCCAAACAACAGAGACCAGCACTGCAACAGCACCAACAGCGTTAGGCTGCTACAGGCAGCTACGTTGAAAAACATGATGGGCGCAATGGCAGGTGATGACAAGTTGCATGCATCTGCAATGGTCACGGTCAACGGTCAAGTACAATGAATTTTTTGATGGATTTTGAGTTTTGAGAGGTTTGAGTTTTCCTTTCCGGTTCGTCCGCTTATTTTCACTTGACTTGTCCGTTCTCCCCCAGCGAGCGTCCGGGCAGGCGGTGAAAACGGGTGAAAAAGTCTCACGCTTGTGTGCAGTAACATGTATGTAAAAGAGTGTAACACGGAGGAGCTGGAGCTTTCATGGACGCGACCGAGGAAAGGATGGTGCAATAACTCTGCTCCCTTATTCATATGTTATAAGGTACACTAATTACCCTTTTCAAATTGAACGGGGGCATTCCTCGATGCACCGCCAGCAGTAGCCCCTCCACCATCAGCCCCCCCAAAACCCTTGTCAGGTGCAAACTTGCTTGTAGCACCTCTTTTCAATTTGTCGTATTGTGCATCTGCATCTTCCATATTGGCATCCCTGGTCGGTCGGTAAATGCTAGAACTAGTCACGCCCTCACGATCAAACATGGGCCGTGAGTACGTGTTGTATTCATCTGCAGCACCAAATCCAGAATCCAATCCGGCATTTTGTGAATACAACCTCGAATCCACCCCTCCTGCTCCCCCGCTTCCAGTGTGTGTTCCCAATGCAACCTTTTCCGAAACATCACGGTCATTCTCGAGACGACGCTTCTTCTTGAGTTCTTCTTCTGTGTTGTCATCATCGGCAGATTTTCCAGCACGTTCGAGACGATACTCCTTCTCACGCTCTCGTCGTCTCTCAGCTCTTAGGCGGTCCCTCTGCATACGCGCTTGCTCATCTTCTTCATTGCTTACTTTTGATGCAGGAAGAGACGATGTTTCATTTCGTTGTTGTGTCATACTTTCAACAGAGTCGTCATCATTTTCGTGGTGATGCCCAGAAATATCTCCACTCCCAGCTGCAGCGGCAGTATCAGCAGCACCGCTGTTGGCATTACCCCCCACATGTGATCGCTCCATTCTCGCCTTATTTGCCAGTTCTCTCAACTCATCTTCTCTCCTCTGTCGTTGATCCAACACTAATCTCTTTTGAACTGCAGCTCGTGTTCGAACCTCTTCTCGAGCTTGTCGTTCCGCGACGTACAATGACTCACTCAGAACTGCAAAATTAGGATTAATTGTTGCATCATCACGCAACCCTCGTCCATCAGCAGCCAAACGTTTGTCGAGAGGAATTGTATAACCACGTGTGTTCTTCCAGTTGGAGATGCAGGCGGGTACATTCCACGCCTCCCGCTCTTCTTTGGTTAACTTCTCAGGTGGAGCGTGTAAGACTGGCACAGGATCCTCAGCTGGACCTCTAGGCGCCTTTCTGTGCATATGTTTGGGAGGTTGCATGGGATCAATTTGCTTTGGCACCATGCGAATAATACGCTGGGATGCTTGGGGATTATACCCCGGTGCATTTTCATTGGGAGTATACCGAATGAATTGGGTGCGTTCATGTGCTGTAGCAGAGTCTGTGGCAGCCGTGATAGCAGACCCCGTGGGTTTGTCCATAGCCACCTTTGTAGAAATTAAAGCAGCAAGTGCACGTTGTGTTCGTTCTGCGGTGGAGGCCTCTTCTTCTTGGGAGGGGAGAGCAATCTCCTCTCCCGATGGTCGACATCCCCTCAAATCAGAATGTTTGCTGTATACTTTTTTGTCTGCATTCGTCCCCCCCGTAACGATTGCGTCGTAAGAAACTTTCCCCGTCGCATCTACTTGAGCAGATAGGACATCGCGAGTAATGATAGCTCGGCCGC
This sequence comes from Skeletonema grethae, assembly GCA_036939775.1. Classification (NCBI taxonomy): domain Eukaryota; phylum Bacillariophyta; class Thalassiosirophyceae; order Thalassiosirales; family Thalassiosiraceae; genus Skeletonema; species Skeletonema grethae. The sequence goes on along the minus strand of JALLBC010001244.1, from coordinate 7,657 downwards.
CGGGAGCAGCGTTGGAATTATTGCTGCTTGCTCCGCCGCCACCACCTGCTGAAGACGCATTATTCCGTTTCGCAAAATGTGGGTTGCCCATATGCCGTGGATACTGGGCAACTTGAATTTCAGGAAAGCTCCCCCCATCATCAAAGTCAGCAGCTGAGCGAGGTACGAAGAGGAGCTGTTTATTTTGTGGTTGTTTCCGCTCTTCGGGTGTTAGCTTCGAGAAGCGGATTGCTGAATTTACTCGATCATCGTAAGATGGCACTCGCCTCTTTTGGCTTCCTTTGTTACCAGCGTCACTTTTTTGATTTATTGCCTCCCTCGAAACAATAGCACTACTGCTGCTACTGCTACTTGGAGCGGGGCCAACTTTGTTGCCCGATCGGGTCGGTGCTGGGAGATAAAGGGATGCCATGGTTATTATTGAATTTTCTGAGAGATGAATAATCGTGAATGGTGAAAGGAGGAGATTTTTGTGTGGTTTTAGGATATTTGTTACGCACGTGGTAATTGGAGACGCATGAGCGAGGTCGCGTCAGAGTTGGACAGCTATTACATATTGGATTGACTTGTAGTGTCATTGTTTTGTGTCCTTGTGGTCCAGTTGATTATTTGGGTTAGTGTCTACATGATTATTGATCTGAAAATGTTATAATAATTTCTTTAACTGGCTGAACTCATCATCATAATTCCTAACCATCTCATCTAACTCCTCCCAACTCTCTTCGAACAAATCACCGCTGATGATCCTCTTCGCCATGCTTATCTTGGCCTCTTTGTGCTCGGGGTTGTTGCATAAATCAATAGTCATTGCCTCTGCTTTGGTTTCATCAGAGCACCAACTCTCGCACCACAGCCATTTCTGGGGCAAGGAGAAAATCCGCACGTCATGCTGAGCGTAATTAGGCAAGTCTTGATCAAGGTTCGAGAGACTGTTCGGATCCGCAGATAATTGCTGGTATATTGACCGAAGCTTGTCACCTACAAGTTCCCGACGAAAACGGTTCAAGTCTACGACGTAAAGCGCTGAAATATGATACTTTTTCCCTTTGAGATGTGATTTCCAAAATCCCGTTCTCCAAAATTGGTAGCCCAAAGTTTCTTCTCTAGAATCGCAGAACGGAGTGTAACCATACGGTGCGCCATCCAAGTCGAGATTCCATAGCTCAGCTAAATCGCCTCTGACCACCTGGTCGGCATCAACATAGATGATTTTCTTCACATTGAGAGGAAACAATACGTCTAAAAAGAGAATCTTGTATCCCCAGATGATTCGTTGCTTTTCACTTTGACCACGTAGCCACTCTGGCCATTTGTACGTGACAAATTCAACCTCGCATCCAATTTGTTCGGCCATATATGTCGCTGACGACTTAAATGAAGGAGAAAGGAACTGCAAGACTCATTGGTGAGAATACTTCCAGAGAGATCATCTTCTATAACATGGAATCAAGGAAGAAAGAGCTCAACTTACATTTGAAAACAACCAAAACTTCACTGGGGCGCTTGTCCTCTTCGTTACAGATAACATCATGATTTTGAGGAGACGTTCGTATGCATGGCCAGTAGCAAGCGAAAATACGTGAACCGTCTCATTGCTGACTTTGTCGACACCTTTAGAATCAACTTCATCCAAATAAAGCTCCGCCTTTTCAAACCCCTTCTTGCGCTTTACCAAGAGCACGTTGGAAGGGCTAGTAAAATCTTTCGCAACAAGAGTCTTTGACTTTCGTTCAACAGCTGTTTTCGCTGGTGACACTTGGCCTGATGCAGAGATCTTCCCATCAACTAGATGATAGATTTCCGATCCTCTAGATTTCTCTTCGATTCGAAGACTCCAAACTCCTGGGTTGGAGCGCAATTGGAAGTACCCAGCTGTCTTCATGACGAGAGTGTCAGCATGATCTCTTGATGCACGAATGCTATTGACTTGAGATCCAATTGATCCATCAGGTTCAACTAATATTTCAGCCATCTCAGTTTCAGCTGCTGAAGCCAAAGACAATCGATCAAGGGTGAGCTGTAAGCCGTTCGGAGGAGTATTCTTCGACACATCATAGCACTGCCCAAAAAGTAAAAGACTCTTGAGACTGTAATCTATTTGAGTCAATTCCACAAGGTCCTTTGTTGCTTTCGCATTTACCAAGTCTTCTGATCTATTATCACGAGAAAGGATGTACCCTTCGTCTCCACAGCCAAACCGCGAGTCGCATCTGAGATTATCAGAGTCCTGGACACCGTGTGCTTGTTGTACATCCCAAAGCTCTGGCACATCCATTCTAAGAGTAAGAAGATGGTTCGTTGGCAAGTTTTCAAATCTTGCTTTTGGTGGATTAGATGCAGAAGCAAGAGGGTCAACTACAAATCGATAGTAGCTGCTCAAGGGCACATCGTTGTCAACAACATGTCTGGGCGCAATAATGAGCTTCAATGGAAGCTTCAGCACATCACGAATAGCTAAGAGTAGCGGGGCCACTCTCTGTGTCGGCTCGGTCAATGGATCTAAGATAACTGAGACTTCAACCTTCGGAAAATGAGTGATAATATGTGAAAAGGCTGGTTAGCTTCGGTTGAAAAGTGGTATTGAAGCTCAGAATGGCTGCATGTACTTACTTGGAAATTCTCTGATGCATCCTCGTTCCAAGAAAAGAACAGAGGATTATCTAGATCCGCTGTCAGAGCAGATGAAAAACCCTCTGATTTCGTAGACGAAGAGAAAAATGTACTCAGAGCAGCTGCTGATCTACCGATTGCGTGATGAAGTACGCGCCCAATACGACTGATATCACTACTTGCTGACACTGATGGCAGGTTCTTCAGTATCAATTTTGTTATTGTTGTAGTTCGATCGAGCTCTAAATTGACTAACATGTTGATGTCACTGAGAGTGATCAAACTACTTCTGGGAACATAGACACGACCATTAGCGGTGTAGAGATGCTTGCTCTCATGCTTTGCCCCATGACACATCTTTCTTTTAGTCACAACCTCTGCCATTTTTCTGCGAACAGATGCACTCAAACCTTCAGTGCTGTCTAAGAAGTTGACATCTATATCACCCTCCAACTTCACATGTTGGATGTGGTCAACCACTGCTTTGAGGTCAATTGCGTCAAAATACGAAGCAGCACAAAAGAGACTTCCCAATACTTGTGATACAGACGAAGTAGACTCCCCAGCAGGCAAGATACGAGCAGCTAATGACACAGTTTTGGAGTCGTGCCAACTATGATCTGAAGCAGAAATGATAACCTCGAGAAATGACGACACTGTATCAATACCTACTGAGTCATCCAAATCAATCAACGCTTCAACTACGAAGAGTGCATCGACATTATTGTAGTCTGTTTTTGGCTGAGACGGGAGAAGAAGAGATTCATCATCTGATTTGGCAGAGGCGATGAAATATTCGCCGGAAGATTCGTCCAACAATGGGTGGTACTGTTTGAACAAGTTATCTCCTGAGAGGATTGTCGCATACACTGATTTCGGGGTATGGTCCTGAATAACTCCTGACATCACTAAACCCATTATGTGATCTTGTTCGTCGCGCAGGATTGTATTTACCTTCGATGCAAAGGTTGCAGCATCACCTGCTGGAAATGGAATTCCATTGTAGAAGCTCATCCCAGGTCGAATCAATTTGTCTTTTGCAAATTGAACAGCAGATTCGTAGCTCAACTTTTTGTTCTTTGGATTTGAGACATCCTCTGAATTCTGCCGAGTTCGAAGTAGATTGATCAACTCGTCCTGCACATCAGATACACCTTGGTTAACTACTCCCATTTGGACTAGTAGTGACACATGTGCATTGATGAACTCTTCCACTGAAACGGTGTCATCCATCTCTGCAGACTCGTGCAACATATGGAATAAACAATTCAATGCCACCATACCACCATATTTGCTGGTGATGTGCTTGAGGAGCAAAAAAGAGTCACTTGCATGGAATGCTCGATCTCCGTTATCCCAGTTGAGAGGTTCTGACGAAAGCCCTTTCTCCACATCATCTTTGTTGACAATCAAAACACCCAATCGTAGGGGGAACTGTACATTCAATAGTTGTGCAACGACGTCAAGCACTGGGCTAGAGCTGCCATCTGCAGGATCTATCACTAGAAGCATTGTGAACAAGTTCCTTCTAACCGTTGGTGCCCCACCAAATTGAGAGCGGTAAAGCATTTCTTGGACGGAAGTCGGCCATGAGCTGTACTGCGCGTCCTTCTCGATATCATTTACATAAATAATTGCATTCTTGCCCCCTCTACCGACATCAATTCTGAAAATTTGAGATCCTTCCTCTTCATCAGGATCACTTCCTATGCCTTCGTCTTCATGGGATTCGCTTACCGTGGGATTCAAAACGCTAAAGTCTCCACTCTTGCCAATATCTGCCAACTTGTCTGCTCCCATTTCCATCATTTTGCGGATAGATTGCAGGGCAGCCCATTCAACGCTGCTACTGCTGCTTGGATCTAAACCATCCCCAAGAACATGCGCAGCTTTCCTCAGTGCAGGTCTTACGCTAAGTTCCAAATTCCGCAGTATCGCATCTTCCTTCCTTAATACATTCAAGAGTTGAAATACATTGAAAGATGGGCGTTCAATGTTGACTTCACGTGAGTTTACATAAAACCCAAAAGCGGCATCTCCCCAACCAGGAGATACTGCACCAACTTTCGCTGCTAGATCAGTTGCAGTTTCTGCTAGTGCTTCAAACGATTCGCTGATTTGAATATTCGACAACGAGTGTGCAACGGAGGGAAGGTTTTGTGACACCCCTTTCAATGCTTCTAGAGGATCAGGAGATGATACGATCAGGCTTGCTGCCTGCATTGAAAGCGAGCGACGCTGCCAAGCTGGTGGAATGATCGATTCAGATCCAAGTTGAAATGAATGAGACCGAATCGCAGCTGTCTGTAGAGCATGGAGGTCAGTGGCTAAGGGCCTGGTGTTATCAACCCGCAGACGATCAAAGATTGTTTGTAGATTCAGGCCACCCAAGTATTCATTCCGCGCTGGTTGCTCTGGATAATGACCTGCTTCATTCCAATCTGATTTTGCATCTCCACCTTCCGAATTATCGGCTGGACCATCGTCAAACGCTTTATATTCAACATTTCGAATGTCAAGCCGAACTCCATAACCTTGCATCACAGTTGGAAATGCAACACTTGCATCTTTATTCTCCTCATAAGGGATAAATCCCATGTGGCGCACTACGAGGTTCAATTGAGTGTTTCTCAGTGATTTGTAGAGTGAAGCAAATGCATTAGTTCCAGCTTGACCATAAAGAATTGCTACAAACTCATCATTCTCGCTGATGGCTGTTGGATGAATTGACTCGCCGGGCAATTGCGTCAATAAATGCGAGTCTTCATCTTCGAAATGTTTCCCACTACTTTCCAGTATCTTCAAATCATCCAACGCTTTTGGTAATAAAGTTTCGTCAATAACTAGTTGAGTGCCTAAAATGTTACCATCTTCATCTCGACGAGACAGTAGGCAAAAGGCGGAAGGTGGTGAAGTTCCTTTTTCAAAATCGTAAAGTCCATATGCAATTGCTGCATCTCGGGCCAAACTACGATGCATTTCACAATGAGGAGAGTGTGCACGTAAAGACAGTGCCATCGGAAGTAGCTGCCTATCCAATGTGTGGCTTGTCTCATTGGATTGTGTAATTTGAGAAGCGATTTCTATTGCGAGTGATGTAGAGTTATCGAATGTCCAAAGTGATTGTTCTTCTATGGACTGATAGTCAAACCAACTATCTAACGCCTCCACGCCACCTCGCTCTGCCAATGTATCTAAGTATTTCCATGATAGTGAATTTTCATTCCTTTCTGATTCGAAATACGCCCATGCCTCACAAAGCGGAGAGAAGATGGTGCTTGGCCACGAATATGCCTTGACAGATGTTTCCACATCTCTTCGACCGTGCGGCGTCACTGGTTGATCACTTGGTATCGCATTTGTATATTGTTGGAATGATGAGAGAGGCGGAGCACTGCTGCTGCTTTTGTCTTCGCCACTTTTTTCGTTTGACAGCAAACAGTAATTCTCTCTCGCATAGAGGATGATAAAGAGAAACCAGACGCCCAACTGGAGTATCCACATTGTATTAAAGGATTCAGAGGAGTATGCAGTCGATGACCACAACATNCAACATTGCTAACTGCAAACTATTGCAAAACAGAAAAAAGAAACTTCTTGAAACTTTATCTGTCATCTGTCATCTTCGAGCGAGATGAATGTTTCCCTTGGATGAATGTTCCCGTGGACGAATCTACGTCACTCGACTGCCTTGAAGGAGACTGCAAGAGGCTGGTACGCTATTCTTCTGGAGGAGTTGCTCTCTTGCTATACGTAGCTAGCCAGCGTGTATCCTTGGGAGAAAGAGAATCAAATGAGTGACAGGGCAAGGGTAAAACTGGTAAGGAGGATAGGGTACAACCCTCTCAATTCTTGTTGTGGGGACCGTGAGCAAGGTCTTCCTCTGCAAATAGATCAGATTTGACTCTAGAGCTCAGAATCGCTTCAAACTTTTGGATGGGACTTCTTTGATAGTAATGTAGTAGGGTTTGGATTCGATTTGTTGTCATCCGGTGTGCAAAATAATGATGTGTGGACTTCTTGAGTTTAGTCACGTATCAGTGACAAAGGATTATTGCATTCCTATTGTATTGTCTCCACTGAGATGACCAATGATCCCTTTTTCGAGTGAGATAGCAAATGAAACTTGTTCGAGGGTAAAAACGGAAGTCGCACTTCAAGAGGGAGATGTGCAATGTTCACACAACTCTTGCGTGATGAGTGAGAGACGAACGCTTTTCAGGAAAGAGAACCCTATGACCTATGAAATAGAACGCCAAAATGGACCCTCTCCTCTCAAAACTAAATGTTTGATCACCATCTTAGAGTGATGTGCAGAAGCAGAAATAAGGCGGTGGCTATTGGATATACATCTTCGCTATTTTATTCTCACGGCATAGAAGACAACGACGTCAATCTCGCGCTGATCCACACGATAAAGTAAAATCAAAAAGCACCTGTGTTTTTCGAAGGCATCTATTAACCATGCAATTAGAGTACATGTTTATTTAAGCTTCTTCTTGGGGCGAAGCTGGGAGCTGTGTCCGCACTTCCTCTTCCTGCAGTTGGTAGCCTTTGGTGGGAGACGAGCATAGCACTTGCGGCAGATGGACTTCTCGCAGTTGTATTTCTTGGCCAACAAGGCAAGAGTAGGGTCATAGACACCTCCACGAAGACGAAGGACTAAGTGGAGAGTGGACTCCTTCTGGATATTGTAATCAGAGAGCGTACGGCCATCTTCTAATTGCTTTCCTGCGAAAATCAATCGTTGCTGATCCGGAGGAATTCCCTCCTTGTCCTGAATCTTAGTCTTGACGTTATCGATAGTGTCGCTGGGCTCCACATCGAGTGTGATAGTCTTACCCGTGAGGGTCTTTACGAAGATCTGCATGGTGGTTGATCTCTGCCTACGATGGTAATAGCGGCGTCGTTCGCTCGGGAGATGAGTTGGGGTTGATGAAAAAGGTCCAGCTCACGGCTACGGGAATTCCTACCGTAGAATCATACCAGCCGCGGCCGCTGCAGGGTAGTAAGCGGTAGAGAAAACGTCGAATTGGGCACGGCATGC